>JANTCA010086428.1:0-14074 GCA_024741275.1 Chironex yamaguchii | reverse complement strand
CTTTTTTGTGTGGTAGGTACACAATCCTTGTGAATGGATGGCAAGATCTTCCTAGTCGTGAAAACAATTCTTGGATTAAAAGATTGTTCAGTTGAATGATTAAGACTAAAAATTCCATTTGTAAGGTCCAGTACAATTTTAATAGTTAATTATAGAATAAGTAGAAAAAAGAAATATATTTCAGTGAAACAAATTGGAATATTTTCGCCGAAAGAATTATAACAAAAAGAGTGGGATAAAAATATTTTGAAAGTTTAGTAATAGCGATCTCTAAATCTTATGAAGAAGCACCATTTTTAAACAATTGATGCCGATATTTTGAAATTTCCGGTTTTGCGATTTTCCTAAATTTTCTCTCTTAGTTGTAAATTAACTTGCAGCATTTCAAATTTATTTATATTACCGACCAAAGACTGGTGAAATCGACAAAGAATATGTCTCCGAGGGAGACTCATTACGTCACTGCAAAGTGGTCTGGAACGAACCTAATGACGTCGCGTAGCTCTAAAGTAATTTGACGTCATAGATAACTTTTAAAATGAAAATTCTCTCTGGATGGAACCTGCTTTATCACGGGCGGTCGCGAAAGGCTGTCCATGAATAGCGTACATTGCACCATGGGACAAAATTTCTCAAGGTGTCTTTGTTGTCAATCAAATCGAGTTAAAGCGTTGAGGCCTGGTAAAATAGGCCAACCAATCGAGTGTCGCGAGTCATACGAACCCGTGCGACGCCCACAAAATCCTGAATGTGCTGTAGCCGGAACTTTAGAGGAAAAACTTCCAGGTATTGTATTGGAAAACCGGTCTTCGCATCCCAGAGCTTCGGATGAAGCTGAAAGTCGGCAGCGGGAAGTTACAATCACAGCTGTTCAAGACGGAGGGCGCTCAGAGCCCAGACAAGAAGACTCTGTGGTAGTAAATTGTGGCCTACCGCGAGTAAATTTTAATCGGCCGAAAAATCCATCGCCACCGAAGTCGCATAGTAATGTAAGTAAGGAAGCGCATCGGCCTGAAAGCAAATTAAGTTTTATTGATTTTGTCGGTGATTCCGACGATGAGGAGGAATCGTATTTATCGGAGAGTGAAGTTAAAGAGAAACCCATCGAGGATGAGCAAGACAAGATGAAAATATTCACACCGACGAAAGAAGTCGTCGAAGAAACGGAGACAGCGGAGATTTGTGAGAACGAAGTTGTCAGTAGGGTAAGGATACCAGAAGAGGTAAGAGAGCCAGCGCACGGTCCTGTTGAAGTAAAACAAACTCTGCTAAACTCAAGTAGTAGAAAGTCTACTTCGTCTTTGGCGTCTCTGATTTCTGTGAACTCTTCTAAAGCAAGTGGTCCCAAGGCTTCTGATTCACGATCCGCATTGTCATATAGTCGTCACTTGTGTAAGGACGCTGCTAGAACCCGCACTGGATCACTAGCTTCTGTCAACAGTATTGGAGTCTGTCGGCCCTACAGGTCAGATTGTACAGAGGCATTTTTTGATAGGAGAGAAGATGAAGTGACACCATCTGAGTTTATGGAGGATGATGTGGTGGATCCTTCAAGCAGTCTGAAATGCTCGAGGCAACTGAATGATGTTGAGATCGACCTTGTGATAGAGGGAAAAGCCCTCCCTGATGACAGTGTTCTCTTCCATGGAGACCTGCCGGGCGTTCCAGCCAACAGCGCACTTGGCAAATTAGGAAGAGGTGAGTTCGAGCACACATTTAACGAGCCTAATGAGGATACTGTTATGAATCTGAAATTTCCACCGATATCGCAACGCAGATCCATCATAGCCATGGCGAACTCTCCTCCGACATTGCAGCGTCCACGAAGCCTTTACAAGGCTTCAGTTCTCAGTCCAAAGATCACAAGAATTGAGATCCTTAAGAGCCAAGCGCGAACAGGACTGGATGGATTGTTTGATGAACCATTAAGGCGTGCGCCTACTCCGGTAATGGTGAATGATGAGCCATATGCTTTGAATTTCAACTCTGTCAAAAGTAAGTGGCACAATAATAATCGGGAAAAATCAGAACCTACCCAAAGCTACCCAAATTTACTCTGTAAGGACAAGGGGAAGGAGGAATCTCTTAATCAAAGAAGCAAGATCAAGAAGAAGGGAATCTCCAACGCCGACCTGAATATTAAAAAGACAGCTATGCAATCTAATGGTACAAGCAATGTTAGGAAAGGTGCATGGCAGATGGAAACTTGCTCAAAAGTTGTCTTGACTTCGGAAGGGCAGCCGAGGTCAGCATTAGTCAACATGGAAGTTTCATCAGGAGTGACAGAGGCAAACACACCATCTCATTTGGAGCAAAACAAAAATTCTGGGGCAATTGCACTATCAGGAAACACCTCGACTAATATCTGCAGGCATGGAAAGAACAGGGCCAAATGTATTCGATGCACGAGACCTCCTTCTCGCTGTGGGCGCGATTTAAAACGCCTTCAGGATAGCATCGAGCAAAGAAGGATGGAAAGGAGGGGTTGTAAATAACCCCCTCACACTCTGGAGGTAGGGTGTCATTTTTGGTAACGAGTGTACACTTGTAAGCATGTAATTGATTGCTAAATTGTGTGGAATGGCAATTATTTATACTTGTTTCATGTGACCCAGGTATATATAATGAAATTAAACTATGAGCTCAATTTCAGAAGTACTCCAGTAGACAATGAATCTGAAAGGTCTCGTGTGTCAACAACAGGCTTCCTCCTGCCTGGTATGAGCAATTGAAATTTTTAGATAGGAGGATAACACATTTAGTAGCTCCGTCAAATTCTTACCTGACAGCTTAGCAGTCAGTCGTCCGGAAGATTATAACAAGATGAGTACTTGATAGTTTTAAGCATAGAATCTTTCGGTTTCTCAACGATACGGTATGATGGCCGTCTTCGTGGTCCTTTCCTTATTATGGTGTTCAAAGCAGCAAAAGCCGCGTATCTTTTCAGTTTTTCAAATACTTAGACAAGTTTTCGACTTCTTCGCCAAATCGAACTGTGAATTTTGAAATTTTCATGTGTTTTGGACGTTGTATAATTAGTGGACCGATTGTTTAAGGCGTTTATCCATGTAGCAAATGGTCGTGTTTCGCATTCTGCAAAATACTTATTCCGTTATCGCGATTCGTCATCGAGTGGTATCCACGAAATGCTTTTAACTTTCACCTCCAAATAGTAAAAAGTTTGAACGTAGATAAATGACCATCTCAGAGAGACCCTACCATTTCAAACAGAATGCAACTCAATCTCAAATGTAGCCTTCTGCAACTAATTGGATTTTGATGCATCTTGCCGTGGTAACATTTAACAATGAAAAGGTAGAGACGAAAATTCTTCCGGCTCTCGAAAGCATTGTTTATTATAAGAAGGACTGATTTGACTTTCATTTCAGTGCAGACGTGTGTTCTAGTCTGCTTTACTTTAACAATTGTTCCGTAAATAGAAAACAGAGTGTTTTACTCTGATGCAGTTACCTATTGGATAGTTCTATTTTCCAGAATAGGCTTCATGTTGTGAATATGAGTGCACAATGTGGCATGGAGCATCTGACCTGATCACATACGCGGTTTTTTATAAGCAACTTCAAATTTTGGTCAGATGTTAGGTTGCTTATTTTTTGGATCTTAAGTTGTTTAATGATTTCTTAATATTTTTCAAAAATTTTAAAAAACATTTTCAGTAATTACACAACAGGAAGGAAAACCAAGAAGAGAAGTCGTATTTTGAGGATAAATTATATATTCGTCTATTCAAAACACAATAACACAAAACTGATGAATTATAAATCTTAATTTGATCGTATGATGAAAGTTTCAGCCCACAATCTCTCACATAACCAGGCCTTATAAATTGAGAAATGTTTCTTATTTTCTTGAATAAATAGTTTTGTAGTTGCTTATGCTTATATCTGTACAGAACTGAAAGCGCATAATTTTCTGAATCGAGTTCTGTTTCTTATATGAAAATCTTGTATCTCAATCGGGATTATTACGTTTGCCACTGTTAGCGAATCGCGAACTCATTTCCAAGCGCATCTGATTTCAGTACCAATGTCATGGAAAGTACTAGAAAGTGGGCTCTTTATTACTATGAGCTTCCGCTACCTTGCCAATTTATTTCCTGTTTGTCGCGATGGGAATTTAAAGTGACAGTCCCTGCTTGATGCCAGCAAGATCGACATCATATTCACTTTCTGCCTTCTTGTATAGTTATGTCTAGTTACTTACTAAGGTTTAAATTGCAATGACTATACCATAAAAAGACAACTTTCATTTGATGGTACTTGAACTTACGCATTTTATGTATCTATACCTGAATAATATATTTATGGCATTTACTTTTTGCTACCCTAACAAAATCCAACACAGATCTAATGTATTTATGCCACTTCCTTCCTTTGGCAGTAACACCGGCGGTTCGTGTTCAAACCAGTACCATCAGTCAAGGGGCAACAACTGAACCACATATTCCTTTAGCTGACGGGTTTTATCAACATGGAAGCCCGTTATACAGCACACCTCTACCACCTTCAATATGTGGTTCAGGATTAAGCCTACAGTCTGCCGGATCAAGGACAACTTTCGGAAACAGCAGTGCCGTTGGTAGTCATCTGATTCGTCAGAAGGATTTTTTAAGTACCGAAAATGGCAGTCCAGGTGATCCCTCGAAAGTGCCAACTAAGTTTGAACACATAGGTGACGTTGCTTCAGGCAGCATCACTAATTTTGTTACTCCGGAGATAAATACCAAGGAACATCAAAGTACCGCCAGAGTTAGCATCCCTCCATCTAATTTATCGCGTCCATTTATCAGACGAGAAGGAGACTTAGAATTTGATAGCCCTAGTTCATTTTTACTAGATCAATCGTCGGACAGACGAACTACATTGCCTGCCCCTAATGCCTATACCAGCAATGCCTCTCGTAGTTATGATCATGTCCCGTTTGACAAAACAGATCTTGGTACCTCAGTTTGTATTGAGAATAACCAAGATATTATTATTGACGAATTTGATGACGATGATGACAACATTACCACCTCTCAATTGTTCTCTTCTGACTTAAAATCAAGTCATTCTACTTCTGCCCTATATGCAACATCACAGTCATATTCAAGTAGAGACATTAATGAGAGGAATAAAAGCGTCAATGCAACTTCGTCAAACAGTTTTAAATCGAATCAAAATCAAAGTATGGCGAAGGGTAAGTTTTTTTGTATCCACACATTGAGTTCTGAAGAACATTTAAACCAAGTTATATCCTTGTAACACGTAGTTTGGTTGCTTTTTGGGCACTCTGTCGCATCTTTATCAGTTGTTTCCATTTGTAAATGTTGTTGAAGTTCTAATACAACTGCCTTTCATGCTTATCATATGCCTAACACTTTGTAGCTAGAAAATTCGCAAGTGTGTTATTTCAATACGGCTTTGTTTGTTCGATTACGTGTGTATGTTTGTGTTTATGCATATGCGTCTGAATATTTCAATATTTATATTCGGCTATCACTCTATTATCGGTGCTAGTATTAAATCGAAAATATTTTCATATTTCTCTCCTGTGTTGTGCATTTCGATTGTTTGTGCTTCATTGTAACGTATAATGTACTCTTTTTTTATTTCAGCCTTAAAATACAAGCCAGAAGATTGTCCATACTATAGTGAAGTAGTGAAAATATTCACCAAAGTATTCGGTTTACAAGAATTCCGATGCAATCAACAACAAGCAATCCTTGCGGCGTTGGCCAAGAAGGATTGCTTTATACTGATGCCAACAGGAGGTGGCAAGAGTTTATGCTATCAGTTAACTGCCCTGGTTACTCCAGGAGTTACTGTTGTTGTGTCACCATTACGATCTCTTATTTTAGACCAGGTGGAAAAATTGCTGTCTTTAAAGGTATGACATTATTATGCCTGTTAAAATTGTTTGTTTTCGCGTGCACGTTATTAGTATATTTGTTTGGCGCGTTGTGCACTTTGTATTTCATCACTTGCTGGATAAGGGCGTCATACTATCGTGCATGTTTCACCCTGGAGATCAGTGCTAACTAAGAGCGTTGTCTTACATGCACACTTAGAATCTTTGAGCCGCAATATTTGAAGCAAACTTCTATCTGGAACGTTGGTCAGGGCATAGGCTGTAGTAAATAGACAAAATCTTTGTGTCTAGACATCGTCATCTCTGTCACCATCAATTATCATCATCACCATAATCATCATTATTATTAATAATAGTAATATGATATTATTGTCATCATCATCATTATCAATCATTTTTATCATTCACCATCACCGATCATCGTCATCGTCATCATCAGCATCAAACATCATCAATTATCATCATCGCCGTCGTCATCATCATCGTCATGATCGTCATAAGTTATTATAATCATTATCACACTATTCGGTTTTTCATCAATTTTCCAGGCTTGGATGAATTTGTCAGGTTGTTATAATGAACTTCAGGGCCATCCAGTGGTTAACTACTAGATACATTTAGCTTCCATCTTACGAGTGGAGTGAAAGAACCATTGATAAACATTGTATACCAAGAACGCTGAAACACCTTTTACTAGGGAATTGGCTTATGTATTTACTCAAAACAGATCTTGGTACCTCTGATTGTATAGAGAATGACCAAGATATCATTACATGCGAATGTAACAATGATATCTCCACCTCTTAATTTTTTCGTGTGACTTTTTAATCAACGAGCTATTGAAATTGTTAGTCGTGACAATACACTTAATTGCCCGATACTCTAGTCGAAACTACCATGTGGGTGTTGATTGCAATTTCTGTTATTCCGTCCTAACCTGCTAAAATAGAAAACCATTTGCAAGTTCTTTTAAGTGTATTGTACAAGATGCCTCTTTCTTTTCTATCTTATGTAGGTTCCGGCAGCCCACTTATCTACCGACCAGTCTGCCTCTCTCGAGCAACAAATATATGTCGATCTACATCGGGTGAAACCAGAGATTAAACTTCTTTACGTCACCCCCGAAAAGCTTGTTGCAAGTGGAAAACTGACGTCGGCATTACAAAACCTTTACAAGAGAAATAAATTAGATCGATTTGTTATTGATGAAGCCCACTGCATAAGCCAGTGGGGCCACGATTTCAGGAAGGTAAGCTATTTGAGATAAGTAATAAAGTATTAGCTTCTAATTTAGCCATTTTTTCTCTTTGTTGCTGTGGAATTGTCAGACGTGCACAAGCTCTTGTACACAAACAAACACGTATAAACACGTGCACATATATTGGAATAAGTAGAAGAGTAAACAAGGAGGTTATTCAAAATCAGAGCACGAGAGAGCACTAAAACTTAATGCACGCCAGCACTGATTTTTCTGTAGGTTTACGAGCATCTGAATATCAATTGAATGTAAAGGACATAACCGGTGATCAGCTTGATTTTAATTAGGGTTATACATTGCTAGGTTGACGACACTACTTCCCTGCTGGAAGGAATCAGTGTTTTTTTATATGTCCAGATTTGTTTAATTTCATTGGATTTTTCTCTTTTGTCAAATACAGGATTACAAGAAATTGTCCATGCTTCGTGAACAATTTCTAGGTGTGCCATTGATGGCTCTTACAGCTACAGCCACGCCTAGAGTACAACAAGATGTGTTAAATCAGCTTAAGATAGCAAAACCTGAAATGTATGTATGGCATTTGCATACTTGTCTCTCGTTGATTCTTGTTGCTATTTAATTCTTGCCATGTTACAGTAAGAATCTCCTTGGAAAATAAGAAATGTCTAAAAGAACTCAGTTTTTAGTTTCTATTGCTGCTCAAACTCCAGAATTGTTTCTTTGGGAATTAAGAGAGTTTTGAAGATACGAGTTCTGCTTTGTTTGTAGACAAACATTGAATTTTTGTAGACAAATTGTTTTTCCTTGAGATTGTTTTATGGAAGGAGTCTAGAAAATTGACTTCATTCCATCTCATTCCGGTCGTTATTGAGGTAGAAAATATGCTTATGCACTGTGATTTTGGACGATTGAAGGAAAGGTTTATTGTTGCCTAGTAGATTCTGCCTGGTAACAAGTCTGTCCTTTTCTTTTTCAGCTTCAAGCAAAGTTTTAACCGACCCAACCTGAAGTATTCAGTGCTACCAAAGAACAAAAAAGCTTTGGATAGTATAGCTGATCTTATTAACAACAAATATTGCAACCGATCAGGTGTAGTCTACTGCCTATCAAGGTAAATGCATATCGTATAATAAAGTTTGATTTGTAATGAATCATTTGCTTAATTACAGCTTACGATATGCATAGTTACATTAATCTAGATATCCATATGAACATGCCTTCATTTATACATTTTTTCGTTCACAGATGATTCTTCTAATGAGGAACGATTTGGTTTATTATCTTATTTTTATTCATGATTTTTTTTAGAAAGGAATGTGGATTAGTTGCACAACATTTACGTGGTAAGCGTATCCAAGCACGCCCGTATCATGCTGGGTTATCAGACTCTGAGCGAACAACAGTGCACAAGGACTGGTTGCACAATAAATTCAAAGTTAGTTGATGTTACGTATTAAATACTTGCCATTTCTTTGCCTTGTATTATTGTATGTAGAAACAAAACTATTCCTTCACTGTTACTTACGAGTCAAATTCCAACTATTGAATAAACAGTGATCTCTCGGTAGCATAAAATTGTGAAATCACGTACAATGATCATTTGGCTGTTCTTTTAGCTGTTGTTATTAATAACCTAATTCGACATTTTGGGTTATATTTTTTGTTTATTTTCGCCTGTTTCTGACATTCGTACCATGAAGAGGGCCAAGCGGAAAACTCTGTAAAGTATGGTATCACTATTTCAGCTTTTAAAGGTGATATTAAGTAAGGGGAGACGAAGAAAGGGAGTGTATAGTAGTACTTCCGCCCAAATTACCCTTACCATCACCAGTACTAGACCCTAATCATAGCACTACCAAAACACTGCAAGCGGCGGTCAATATAAGTCTGTATGTGATGCAAGTGTAGCAAATTTGGTACTACATTGGGCATGGGTTCTGCATAAAAAGTATTTGATTTAAGGAAGCGTCTATGGTCAATACAGTCCCGATTAGACCATCAACTAGTACTAATGGGGATGACAATGCAGACTCAAATGGTGCAATTATTTCAAGCTGCGACATTTTCCCTATCTCTTTGCAAAGAACACTCTGCGCAGCATAGGGCAAAGGCTTAACTCTTTCTGGTTGGGCGGAATATTACAAATCACGAGATCGATTTTTCTAGGTTTTTCAAGCAAACACAATGTTTTGACTATATGCAGAGACAGTGGAAGGAATAAAAGGCAAGGAAGCTGTGTTTTGCAAAGGGGGACTTTCCAAGCTACAATCACCATCATTGAGAACTTTATGAATCTATAGTCAATGAGATCGATAGAGTATTTGGTTTCGTTTGTCAATGCTCGCTGTTTTCTGTATGAAGTTTTTTCTTACAGCTGTTCTATGCCTTTATGTCATTTCTTATTTATTTAAAGGGGTATGATCGTATTTATCTGTAGGTAGTGTGTGCTACCATAGCTTTCGGTATGGGTATCGATAAACCAGATGTACGCTTTGTGATCCATTATTCCTTACCAAAATCCACCGAAGGATACTTCCAAGAATCAGGCAGAGCAGGTCGTGATGGTAAAAATGCAGATTGCATTCTTTACTATCAATTCTCAGACATGCATCGGCTTAGAAGGTAAGCTGCCTTTTGCTGGTATTAAGTACCAATAATAATAGAATATTAAGAAGTGGAACATTAGTCACTGATAGTGTACTAATTTCTATAAACATGATGTGGCAAAAATCAGTATTTAGAGCTACTTTTTGTGTGTAAGTATGACTAAGAAATAAGTGCAAGGAAAAAATTTTTCAGCCCTAACATTACAATTGTGAAAACGTTGTTATAATATGTGTATTTATTCACAATCATGAGCGAAGATTTAGTGACTTTTGAACAATTACTATCTTGCTTGTCGTGTCGGTATGTCTTATCGCATCTGATTCTTAACAAGTCTCCTTAATGTGTCTTGATCTTTCATCAACAATTACAAGTTCGTTCCATTTGAGTCTACTGTCATTTGCTAGCATGTTTACATAGGTATATACTGGTCTCCCAGAGGTGTCATGGCCATATGTTGGGTTCTTTACTACAACCTATGATGCAGACTTCTTGGTATAATAGCAACGGATTTCTAGTTGTCTTGGCACAAGATACTTGCTTTATTCATTTCATTACTGATCTTGAAGATTACTAGCCTTGTACACTTATATTCGCGTCCAGTATAATTTATGATTACTCGTTTTCTAAATATTTATCAATTACAAAGAATTAGCCGACATAAAATTGAAGTAGTTGTGGGAGGCCTCTTAGTGCTGTGCTTTATATGTTTGCTATTTTCCTTTGTTGCTCTCTCTTCAGTAATTTAGACAAGGTTCCTGAGTCAGTAAAAATATTTGTGTATTTTATACGTACCCTGTGTTCTGTGGTGATGTCCGCAACTGTGTGGCCAGCACTAAGGTGCAAGATTGTGTATTTAGAAAACTCGAAGTGACCGTTAGAGTCCTGTGACAAGTGCTATAAACTGCATGTATAATTTACGGTTTTGAATCCTTTCAGACATACTATATGTATTTTACAGCATCATTTTTCTTTTTCAGGATGATAGAGTACGACAGTGAGTCAAACTTTGAGACCAAACGTGTTCATACTGATAATCTCTTCCGTGTTGTGAATTATTGTGAGAACAAGACAGATTGCCGCCGCTCCCAGTTGCTTGAATACTTCGGCGAAACATCTTTCGATGCCTCCGTTTGTAAAGCATCTCCTGACACTATTTGTGACAACTGTGCGTCAAACTCGAATTGTGTGAGTAAAGATGTTACTGCTCTTGCAAAACTTGTTGTGGAGGCAGTCAATGGAATTGCACATCGCGGCAACTGGGATTTTAGAAAGCCAGCGAAAAGGCCTGAGAATAGACTGACCCTGAATCAGCTAGTAGACATTTTCAAGGTAAGTTGTATAAGAAACGAGTAAATAGTTACAGATTTTATTGCATATTCTGAAGTACTAAAGACATCTAACTGTGTGTGTAGTTTTTCATGTCATAAGCAAACTTCTTATAGATTAAGGCAACCATTCAATATGAATTGCTTCTGTACTGCAAGTCAGAAAACTCACCACCCTCTAGAGGAAATCGTTACAGATTTTATTGCGTGTTTTGAAGTACTAAAGATAAGATTGCATGTTTTTAAGAACTAAAAGTACTAACTTTGTGTACATGTCTGAAGCAAACTTCTTATATATTAAGGCAACCATTCAGTACATGAATGCTTCTGTACTGAAAGTCAGAGACTCACTACCCTCTACAGAATGTTTATTCATACATGCACTTTAGTGCACATACAGTCATTCTTGCATGCTTTGTCCTGATTTTTCACATGCTTGTGTATTAGAGGAAGAGTTTTTGTAATAAGATGTAATTGATCTTCGTTCTACTTCACTAAAGGCAAATTATTGTTGATTCTATAAAGATAGGCGCCCACCATTGGTCATCTTCAATGGTTTGAATATAACAATTGTTGATAATCATTTATTATTTGCAGGGAAGTGAAAAGAGCAAGAATAAGGAAACTTCGTTATTCAATGCAGGATCAAGTTTTGCAAGAACCGATGCCGATCGTTTCTTTCGTTCGCTTATTCTTAAGCGAATTCTGCAAGAAGACCTCACAATCGGCCAACACGATAATGTTATATGTTATGCAAAATTGGGTCCTAGAGCTTTAGATGTCAAAAATGGCCGCTTAAAGGTATGCTTACCGCACTCGGTTCTTGCATTTGATGTGTTCTGTAAAATGACAAATTGTTTGAAAAAAATTTGTTTTTTATTTACGTATTGTCGTATTTGTTTATTTACTGGGATTTTTTTCTTTGTTGATTTTGTCCCTTGCCTCATGTATTGATCAGTGTTCTCTTTTTTGCTTTAGTTAAGGACCTCTCTAGTTTGGCACTTATACTATATGTTAAAGTTTCTGATCGAAGCCATGTTTATACGCTTGAAGAACTAGCATCGTCATAGCGCTTGTATGATGCAATACACATTGGCCAACGCCCAAATGATGTTGTGTGATTTGAAGAGTCCGAGTAAAAAGACAAACTCTTTTTGTTTGCGAAGCACTGGTTTTGTGGTTTTAACATTACAGCTTACAACACACGTAGATTAAGATAAGATCTTGCTCAGCTAAGAAGCTGAAGCCTCTGTTTTCAAGCGAACAGTAATCTTGTGCTTGCAAACCCAAAAATTTATTGTAAAGTCTGGAATTCACGATACTATAGGGCGATTTCCATTAATAAACAGTTAAAAGGTATTTGAGGAAATTTCTATTTAGTTGTTCAGCAGACAGGATAGTGCTACTTGTTACCTACATAAAGGAGATTATGTTGTCAAAAAAGTTTCTTTGTTTTTTGTTTGATTGGTTTGCAAAATAATTCATAAAGTTGCTAACGTGTCATTCTGAAATTGTTACTATATGTTGTTAGCCTGACTGGCTTCAGCTGACTCTTTTGGGGTGATGATCCGTATGCAATTCAGGATTCTAGATCACTTTGAAGTTTTTGCTGAAGATATCTTTCTAAAACCACAACTAGAGGGGAATTTCACGGGGAGAAAACCATGTTAGATTGACGTCTATAGTACAGCTCGTTTAAATCTTGAGAACCAAAGAATCTAACCTGACCTTTTTGGTTGGGTGGAGTTCTGCGTTCTCGGAGTACCTTTCTGGTTCCAAATACTTTCTTGGTCATATTCTCGCCTTTAAAGCCAGAATAGAAGAATTTGTAATGTCCCTTGTTGTCATAACGATAACGGGCATTGCCTAGAATTAATGACAATATAAATGCTTTTGGTGATACTTTAAACCATGGTTAAGGCCGAAAGTGCTCGTTTTACTCTGATTTTATTTTAGGTCGCCTTAGATATATCAAATCTCAAGCGGAAATCCGAGGGCAAGAAGCAGGCATCAAAAAATGGTGATGTTCCTGAGCAGCAGGCAGAGGCATGTTTAAAAGAACTGTTATCTCTGCGTCAGTCTTACGCAGACGCTAATGGCATATCAGACCCCGAGGAGCTGTTACCTACATACATGCTTCAGACTCTGTCTCAAACGTTACCGACCACAATGAATGTAATTGAAAGTTGCGGATTGAACTCGGAGGAATGTGCTGTTTATGGCCATGATATTTTAGAGGTGAGTCGTGATGATAACCTTGATGATCCCTTTGCCTGATATGAATGTAATTTAAAACGTTGCGCGGACGAATGATTTAAAGCAACAGTATGTAGATAATTTCAATTGATAACCGGACTAAAGTGTAAAAAGCATGGTTTGTTGGGAGTGATATTAATATAAACTTGTCATTATCGTTGTTTTAGTCGTGTTCAGAGGCGATCGTGGTGGCTCATCTCTTTTCAGGCTACTTTTGAGCTGATGGCACAGCAAAGCAATTCGCGCCTGACATATTATGAACGGAATCTGCAGGCCCGGTTGTGTTCGGTCCTTGGTTTGGTCGTTCTGTGTAAATGATTCTTGAGCCTTGCTGCCCTCTCCACAAGAAGGCATTCATCATAGGCAGCAGAACCAACTTCTAAAGCTTGCGTCGAGGCGGTCCAATCCGTCGCAATATTTTCCCACCTGTTGTAATTGATATGTATGTGTAGCAAGAAATAGTAGCCAACTTTGAATCGTAGTCTGGACCTGCTCCTTGGACGATTGGCAGTCTTTATCTTCCCAAACAGGAGCTGCTTTCGGGTACGGTAGTTGTTCATGCGCTACACTTAACTAAACCATTTTGATCATCTGCTGAGTAAGAAAGGTATAGAGGAGAGATGAGCCTTACTCAAGGACTCCGTCGTTGATTATCATGCGCTGCCACTTGATGACTAATATCTTGCTTTGGCAACGGCTATATGCAAATCTAGTTTCCTGACGTTTATAGATCGAGGTTTCTCACGTATACAGACGGGCATTTAAACAAAAGCGTCGTATTCTTCTTCGTATATAT
>JANTCA010086417.1:0-14074 GCA_024741275.1 Chironex yamaguchii | reverse complement strand
AGCAGCATAGTCATACTGCAACCTGATTACCATAGCACTGTTGGTCTTTAACAATCATTTCAGACCTTTTGCCATGGATCGAGTCAGTCTTGGGTAACGAGTGTAGATGGGGGTTTCGAAGATTTTTTCACTACGTGCAACACAAAATGACTTAAATCACGAACAGCGATTGCACTTGATGAAGGATGAAAGACCATGTCCAAGAATAAAGCATGCAGGGAGAATGAGTGATTCGATGTACAAGTCTTTTCCATGGATTTGTGGCAGAGAAAATGAGAAAGGCAAAGAAATGTTTTATGGTTTGCCCTGTCTTGTGATGGGTGACATATCAATGCAAGTGCATATTTTACTAATTTTGAGATATTATTTCATATCAAGAAATTCCTGACTTTCTATCAAATGTTCATATAAAGTTAAAAAAATAAACCGAAATATATGTGAAATAAAACTGTTTTGACAGCATTAATTAGGTCCAAGTCTCATGGACATTTGTGACACAGCTTTAAAACAACATCATGGCAAAAAATTGCGATCTATGGTCATTTGACATACACATGAGAAAAATCTCTTATGTCAAGGTAGTCGCGTCTGCCAGTGATTACCTTGCCCTTTTGATGGCTCGGAGTGCTGAGATATGGGTGCTTCCTTAGGTAAAAAGGGGCTTGGCCAAAAGCACTTGTAGGCAAAGCAAATTGATTACCTATTTTCCTTCACTCCGAGCCTCCCCTGTCTTGTACTGTTGCAGAAGGTGAGGAAAGCGACTTGGAGCAAATAATGAAAAGCTTCTAGTAAGGGTTGGCTCTTCTTAAAAGGCCTCCTGATTCCACGGGACACTTTATCCATTGCAATATGGATTGTCTCGTGCCTCCAGCAATCTGACACTGTCAAAGCTGGGTTATCTCTGGCCTGCTCATCATCCATCATCTTTTGATTTTTTATTTTTGCTAGCTTCCATGATGCTTCTACTGGATCAAGTTCTTTCTCGACTGTCTTAATGATATTTACCCATTCTAAACTTTGGCACACCTTTAAAAGTCCACTGTGGCCATGCCTCCTGCCCCCTTGCCATGCCGCAACTGAAAACATCACTGGAAATAAATGCAGTTTGGATGACGCCATACTTTTGGCAAACACTGAATATAGCCTACAAACACGTCTCAATCTCGTTTGTGAAATCAGCCAAAAACTTGGTCTTACTATAAATAATAGTAAAACTAAATGTATGACTGTATCAAAAGCTACTCCAGTGCCTCCCTGTAACATAACTTGCAGTGACAACAAATCAAACAAGTCAACGAGTTAACTATTTTGGAAGCCTAATTACGTCCAATGCATGAGAAGGAAATCAAATGCCGAATCACCATATCAAAAACCAACTTCAACAATGTGAGTAATGTTTTTAAAGATCGCAGACTCTATGCTCCTTAAAGCTCGTCTACTAAAATTCTACATTTGGTCTATGTTGTTGTTGTTGTTGCTATTGCGTAGCATCAGATTCCTTGCAGTGGGTAGAATCCGGCTGCGAATAGTATGATGACAATTTGCGTCACTCCATTCCACGAACTGTGTTTTAGGACAACATCAAATGATGCTTACAGGACCGCTGCCATCTCTGGAACTTGGTTTTGTGGGAGAGTCCCACCTGTTTCTCTCCTAGCCCTCCTCCTTTCTCATCCTAGACTTGGGACCAGGCAATGGGGGAGTTACATTTGGTCTATACTGCTGTATGGCAGCAAATCTTGGACTTTCTCAATAAAGACTAGGAACGAATGACAAGCTGCTGAGATGTGGTCTTCTTGCCGTATGTTACGAATTTCATACACCATACTTGAAACAAATGAATCAGTTTTAATTTGAGTTGGTCAAGATCGTGAACTCTTGAAAACCATCCACTGTCGACAACTGGAGTTTCTTGGGCGCATCATCTGCAAGAACACTCCTGAAAGCCTTTGCCTAACCAGCAAGATCCCAGGAAAATGTGCCAGCAGTGGTCATGTTTATCTTTTGTTTAGCTAATGTAAATATAATCTTGCTGTGTTGTGTGATCATGCTGTGTTGTTTGTTTGAATGATGTTGTGTATCATGTCATGTGGAATTAGGATTAGCTCGTGTGTTTGTAAGTTACTTCGTAGATCTAAATCGTGACCATAATAAATGGCAACGAGAGAGAAACTTTAATGGATTATTATGCACGTCCTTTGCTAGTGCAGCCTGCTGCAGTGTCACTTATTCAAATGGCTAAGCCTGTTTCTATTCAACCGATGCCTCAGTTCAATCTGGATGTTGAAGTGGGCAGACGTTTAGCAACAAAATGAGATTGAAGAACAGATAATTATTTGAGGTTCTTCATCAAGAATTCAAAAGTGAGCATTAAGGGACCCTAATTTCAATTTATCAATGATGCTCTTGGTAGGCAGATGAGTAGAACAGAGTTTGCTGCAAGCGGGAGAAATTGAATCAAAAGCACACATGGGATGCTCTGTAGTAACCAACAAGTTACAGACAAAGGTCAGGGGGTGTAACCTCAAATGTTTTAGTTGTAGAGGAGCATTTCCACATGTAGATGTCTGCCCTGCAAAAGGAAAATTTTGCAGAGCTTGCCATCAAGAGAATCATTTTGCAGCTGTTTGTTGCAACAAACAACATACGAAAAATGCAAGAACCACAACAAGAAAATGTTGCATCCCTAGAAGCAAGAGAGCACGTCAAGTTTTGAAGATGAATATTTTTGTATGGAATTAATTGCAAAAATTTCACACATCATACACAAAGCCCAAACGTTGATGTTTGCATTGATGGTTATAAGTTAACAATGCTGTTAGATACAGGAGCCTCTATCAATGTTATTGATAAGTCAACCCCTTCCAAAATGGCCAATAATGCATTACGAGCAACAGATTTAAAAGCTTTTCCTTATGATAATGATAAACCAGTGCCTTTTGTTGGGAAATTTGAAGCGGTTGTCCAATCTAAAGATTGTTTTACCTTAGCAACATTTTATGTAGCGAACAGCAATACCAGCGGTAACCTTTTGTGTTTGTCAACAGCGCAAGAGCTGGGATTAATCAGTTTAAATTTAAACATTCTGTCATGAGAGGATGCCAACCTCATTATGATGTTGAATAAGCATGCCAAAGTATTCGAAAACACTGGAAAATTGAAAGATGAAAAAGTGATTGTGAACATTGATGAAACAGTTACATCAAAAGTACAGACATAACGTCGAATTCTGTATCACATGCGATCGAAAGTGAAAGATGCCCTTCAGCAGTTGGAAAAGGAAGGAATAATTGAAAGAGGACCCTATAATAAAGGGACACCTTGGGTTTCACCCATTGTTGTAGTACCTATAAAGGATGGCACAGTTAGAATCTCTGTGGATATGAGAGCCGCAAACAAGCTATTAAATGTGTGCGACCTCCAATTCCAACAGTTAACAATATCAGTTTCGAGCTGAATGGTGCAACACATTTCTCTAAGTTGGATTTGTCACAGGCATACCACCAACAAAGGCTGGAAGAAAAAGAGTTGTTATATTAAAACCTTTAGCACACATTGGCAACCAACAGTTCTGGCATTTCTAGATTTTACAGCAGCTTTCGACAGTGTCCATTGGCAGAGCTTATGGGGTATGCTTAAAGCCATCGGTATACCACCGCGGATGCTGGCTGTTATAAAGGCACTGTACAGCGAAACGTCTTGCAAAATCAGGATGAACAGAGAAGAGTCAAAGCTGTTCGATATTAAAACCAGTGTCAGGCAAGGCAGCATCCTTTCGCAAGTCTTGTTTAACATCTGCATTGATCATATTCTTGAACAGGCACTTGATGATCACCCCGGTGGTGTAGTGATACATTCCAGTGGCATAAAACTAACAGATCTGACGTTTGCTGATGATATAGCTTTAATTGCTGAATCTCAAGGTGATGTGCAGGGTATGATTGACCGAATATCAATGTGTGCCATAAAATATGGTCTAGTCCTAAGTCCAACCAAATCCAAAGTTATTGTGTGTAATCTTCCTGATGTTCCACATTTCACCGTTAATGGTGAGGATATCGAAACTGTGGACCCCTTTAAGTATCTGGGTAGCACAGTTTGTGGAAATGGTGAGATCTGTATGGAAATCCGAACAAGGATACAAAATGGCCTTAATGGTTTTCAATCGTCTGAGAAGACTTTGGAATCGTCGGGACATCCGTGTGTCAACTAAGGCAAGAGTGTACTGTTCTACGGTATGCTCCGTGCTACTGTACGGATGTGACACATGGCCTATAAAGAAGTTGGACATGACCACAATGGACATTTTTGACCATCGATGTCTACGAAGGATATGCAGGGTTAGATATTGGGAACGTGTTACCAACAAGCGGGTGTGGGAGATGTGTAGGGTGGATTGCCAGGTATCTGCGGTGATTCAGGCTAGGTGCTGGCGGTGGTTTGGGCATGAGGTGCGGATGCCACAACATCGTATCCCCTGAATCGTCTTGGAAGCATGCCCTGGGCGCCAATGGAAGTGGCCTCCTGGAGGAGTGAGGAAAATAACCCTGAGATCCTTCAAAACCAGCTGCGAACCAATCGTGATGCAGCCGTTTGGTCTCAGTTGTAAGCAGTACGATCGTGACTGGCCCCATCACCTCAGAACCATGGCCTTGGACAGACGACAGTGGCAGATCATTTCCAGTCGAGTTGCCGATGCTCAATAATGGGCAGAACGGCATCAAGTTCAAGTAGTAGTACACATCTTGAACTGCATCGGTATAAGTGACAACTGCTTCAAAATATGTTACAGAGACATCTACAAGGTTAAAAAGGTGTTTGAAATATCGCAGATGATATAATCATATTGGGGAACACTCATGATGAGATGATGAGAATTTGGAACATTGCCTTGCACGGTTGCAGAGTAAAAGTTTCACTTTAAGTCAGAGCAAGTGTTAGTTTTTACAGCAAACACCAGCATTCTTTGGAAAGGTACTTACGAAAGAAGGCACACATCCTGACCCAAAACGTGTTTCAGACTTACTGAATGTGCCTGTTCCCAAGAATACTCAGGATGTACGCAGCTTACTGGGAAATCAGTTGGTACGCCAAAGTGTGGGTTGCGTATGGCACTGAAAGAAGAAGAACTCCTTAAAAGCCCATTAAAATCTACTGTGAAAATGGACAATTTTTGTATTTTCCATGATCACCTTTCAGCATGCCAGTCCAATATAAAAAAAATGATTGAAAAAGTGATTGTTTAACCCACCCTTTAGAAATTCGATCTGGAGTGGTTTGCGAGATGTAAGGGCATGTAAGGTTATCATTGTTTCAATAGATCTACATCCCCATAATTGAAGTTTGAAAGTCTAAGGCGTCGCCTGTCTTCATCAAATTGGAGCATATATCATAGTATCAGTAAGGCTAATAAAAATTGTCCAAGATTTCATCTTTCTGATCAAGAAAAGGTAATAATCTTGTTTCTTTCCAATTTGAGAGCTGGATGTAACTGGCTACATTTTTTGAAAAAAACCTGTCACATTCCAGTCTGATCTGTCAAGAGCAGGGACGGATTTACCGGGGGGTGAGGGGGGTGCCACACTTTTTTTGTGTCATCCAGTAAATTTTGTTTGATTCGGTAAAAAGCTTTCTTGGTAGTCAGTAGTGATGAAATGACGTCACATTTCTTCCTAATTTATCTTCTTGTCGAGTCAATAGCATTTTATCTTTCAATGAAATAAACTGCTTGAAATGGAAGCGGCTTTTTCGTCCATGTCTGGTGTCTACAGGGGTGCTCAAGCAAAGCTTTCTGAGCGTCTGCAAAAGAAAGTTCCATACATTCCATGTCTTGGACATAAATCCAATCTTTGTGTAGAGAGAGCATGCTTGTAATGAATCCCTTTTGGCTTTTGTGGTAGGTAATATTCTTTGCCGATGGGCTTGTTAGTTGCACTCTCAATGATTCCTTCTGTTAGTTGCTCCCTTTGCATCATACTGCTAAAACGAAACAGAATATCTTTTTGACCTCCTCAGCAGCCCAGACAAACTGACAAGGCTTGCAGCTGCATTGTTCTGCATGTTCATAATCTCCACAGGATGACTGTGTAAGGTAAATCCATACCCAGGAGACATTATGATCTATCCTAACTGAGTACATTCTGCCACAGGTTCCCCATAATTGCCGACTGTGATGACTGTCCGTGAGTCGACTGAAAGCACTACATTATGGAATGGTTACGATGCTTCTTCAAGACAAAGTGACAAGAGCCCCTCCTTGAATGACTATGTGGACATAGGTCCACCACCTAAAAACGTGATGTGGAACGTGCTGACAAGGAACCATTTGAGTTGCAATCTCATCACCTGTTCTGCCTTTGAACCTGTTGCCCTAACAGCAGACGTAAGCAAGCCTTCTTCAAATCAGAGTAAAGGCAGAGGAAAGAGATGCTGTCCATTTTCACAGGATCAAAGGCAGAACAGGTGATGAGATTGCAACCTTTCGATTCACACGTGTGCTGTTTGAACTTGGCCCATCACCATTCAGACTTGGACCACCCTGGATACTCATCTGGAGAATTACAAGACACAGCAGCCAGCTATCATAGATGAAATACGACTTAACCTGTATGTTGATAACATCATTGGAGGTGGAAATTCTGTTCCAGAGATGGAGAATTTTAAACATCTTTCAAGATGCCAAATTCGAATTTTAGACCTTCGAATGTTCAAACACTAGAGAAGCCGTGCAAATAAAACAATATCACAGATCCAACCTATGCCAAGCAGCAGCCGTAACCATTGTTGGAAAGCTGCTGTTCAGAGATACATGTGACCAAAAATACATTGGGACAAGCTTCTACCCGAGAAGCTGGAGAAACAGTGGATACGTTGGAGTTGAAACTGTCTGGTGACATTGCAGTTCTAAGAGCGATACCAGCAAGCGAGCAGTCATCACTTGGATGTCCATGCTTGTGGAGATGCGAGCCAAGCGGGAGTGTGTGTAGCTGTGTATGGTGTCATATTTCAAGCGGCTGGACTAAACGATGGACTTATTGCTTTGACGTCAAGGGTGTCCAAGAGGGAATCAACTATTCCAGGACGCGAACTGACTTCCTGTCACATGGCTGCAAACATTATCACCAACACACGAGAAGCATTAGCAGGATTCCCCATCAACCAAGTTATCTGTTGACCTGACAGTACTACAGCTCTGCACTGGATTCGAGGAGAAGGACAGTGTAAACAATTTGTCAGGAACTGTGTCAGCGGGATCCAAGAGAAGCAAGCTATTACGTGGAGACAATTGGGGACAAATGTAAATCCAGCAGACATAGGCAGCCGAGGCAGTCAGACAGAAATGTTGGGATAGCTGTGGTGGAAGGGCCCATCGTGGCTTCTAGACTATAGTTACTACCAGACGATCTTCAGACTTATGCCACTGAAGAGCCTGAAGCTGAAGCGAAACAAATCAAAAACATTCTATCAACAGCAGTAACACTGGTTAATGGTGTAGAGCAGATCGCGGTTAAGCGTGAGTTGTGGAAGTCGCTTCGCATCACAGCTTTGATATTCAAGTCTATCAAGAATTGCTGTACCAGTAAAGGAGAATGCTGCAAAGGTCCACTTTATATATATGCTGTGGACGAATTGCCGGGATGAATCCAATTTACATACCAAAGAAGTCTAACCTTGGCAACAAGATAATACACTACTGCCATTTGAGAACTATGCACTGGGGAGTGGGATAATGATCACTGAAGTACGCAGAAAGTATTGGATGCCTCGCCTACGTCTGCTGGCTTAGCAAACCATAAGGGAATGTCATAGATGTAAACAGTTCCAGAACATGGCATGCCCCCCTTCACCTACTGGTCCTCTCCCAAGTGACCGTACACACGAAAGGAGACCATTCCACGGCTGGATTTTGCAGAACCCATAATATATGACAAGACGTTTAAACAGGAGAGCAAAGCCTATGTATTATTGTACGTCTGAAATCTCACAAGAGCAGTCTATGTGGATCTTCTGGTTGATCAAGCTGTGGACACGCTTATCATAAGCCTCAGACGATTCATTGCCCAACGAAGAAGGCCGGAGAAGGATTTATTCTGACAATTTTGCATCTTTTGTAGCAGCATCAAAATGGCTGAGTAAAGCAACAAGACAGGAAAAGATTGCTGATTTCTTGGCAAAGAATGAAATTCGTTTCCAGTTCAATCTCAGCAGAACACTCTGGTGGGGAGGCCTGTTCGAGACAATTATTGGACTTGTAAAGCAAAGCCTACATAAAGCAATGGGGAAAGCCACCTTGACCTGGGAAGAATTGGTGTCCTTATTGCTTGATGTTGAAACAGCTTTGAATAACCGGCCTCTTGCACACGTTGAGGATGATCCAGATTCACCAGTTTTTACTCCTAAACTTGATGATACTTGGAAGTGATATTCTGATTCCAAACAGCAATGAGGAAGAAGCAGACGACAATATGGATATGAGAAGACGAGCCAAACACTCTCACAGCTGCATAGACAAGGATTGGAGGCGTTGGACTAGAGAATACCTTACATCACTGCGGGAACGTCACAACACCAAAAATTAAATGTAAAACATTGAGTTAATGCCACTTTTTGGCCGAGTGGGGCACTTGGTTTGTACTATTGCTAGTTATTAAATCTATGCCGCAGGTTTCTAAATGACTTACTATTCAAGTAGCATACAATGCTTGTATGCTCAAGGGTTATAAGATCTCATACATAACATTTGTTGTTCCCTAGTCTTCAGTCCTGCCATTTTTATTCGCTCCTGTACTGTTATCCTAGCTCTTAATTATTTTAATGTACAATGCAATACTGCCAGACAAAGTTGTTTTAATTCAAATTTTCAGCCACTCAGTATTGGGGGAAATAACAATCTAGCCAAGTTGCAACATGTCCGTAGAGAAAACATAGTTTTTTCTTCCTATCTACAAAGTAAAAGTCTCGCTGGTATAATTAATCTCATGTGGATCAAAATTATACGCATCCAGAACGACCAAAAAGGGAAACACCTTTCTAAACAGTATTCTTTTTTGGATTGCTTAAATGCGGAATAAAGTCTTCGAAATACACAAAGTGTTGCCGTTACAGTTCGGAAATTTATTGCCCCACATAGTGGGGCCCTTCAGTTCCGTGCGCCTGCGTTGTTGTAGCTGCTTTATCCAGTGGGTTTGAAGCATGAAAATTTTCTTCCACACTTTGCACATGATCAGACAATGACTGAAATATGTTGTTAACAGCTTAAAACCTGTTGAAACCAAAGGCCATTTTGAGCAGAAAAATTTTCATTTGCCAATTTGTTTTGGTAAAAAGCGTTGATTGAATTAAAGGGTATCAATGCAATGCTGTAAAACATACGTCCTACTTCCTAATCATCCAATATTTACGTTGTCCCATGCTTCATGTCGCACAAAAATCTCATCACGCATTGTTCCTTCCATGAGCCTTCATGGTCTGCCTCACAAGCTATATTTGTGAGCTATTTGAAGGATAAACCGAATGTAAGGACTTGAAGTATTTTTGAAACCTTCGAGAGACTTCAACTTTAAAACATACTAAGGATTTAAAAAGAACAGTCAGTATGGCAAAGATGGCAGGCATACTCTGCTAAAAGCTGTATTCGTTTACACTTCTGCACAGCATAGAAAATGGTGGATATCTTTGTGGTAATTTTCTCCAATTTTCTTTCTTTTAGGGGACATTACAAAGGAAGTTATTTGCATATTTTCTGGTAGCCGATCAGTGTATTCCACCTCATTTTCTGGAGAATTCTACTCTGGGTTTTTCGAAAATCTTAGATGTTTATGTTTTGTCACGAAAGCAAAGATGCAAAGTAGACGACATGCCTTCACATGTAACTCACTTTTTTCCTGCTACTTCACCTGTTGCTGGTGACAACTATCTACTTGCGTATATACTCAAGCGAAAATTCCAATATAAATTTCACATCTACGTAGAAGATATCGCCAAGGTTTTTTTTACCAAGACATTAGAAGAGTGTATGGCTGGTGAGAGCTGTGCTAATTTCACACGATTGATTGAAATCGATCTTAAATATCAAAGTAGAACAGAACAAGGGTTATCTCCGCTTCGTACTTTTGAAGAAGGATTGCAGAAATACAATACTCCATATTGTCTGATTACCTATTTTGAAACAAAGAGCAGAGATGAGATGCACAAATCATCCCGAAGACTTCATGCCATTTACAAAACAGTATTGCCTCTGGCACCACCATTCTCTGATTCGACTATAGCCATAATTGCATACCGAGCTAATTCCTTGCCGCCAATTGTACCGATCGATGTTAGCAACCACAAATTTTACACGTTTTTGAACATTGCATACCTGTGGTACAAGTCAGAGGCCATTGTCAATTGGGAAAGCGTGGTAAGTGCAAAAGTTAGCGCCATTCGGTTAAAAAAAAAGACGTGTCTGGATGGGGTGAATGGAGACAGATATTGAGGACGTTTTTATACTTGTCTCTATGAGTTTAGCTTGAAGTGTACATGTCAGTACAGAGACCAGGTTAAATTTTTGTAATGGTTATATTAATGCAACTACGTTCTACATCAAACCGAATTCGTTTATGACGTCATTCCTTGTTTGCAGCGATCTTCAGTCGCTAACGACCCTCCTGAACAAATTGCCGTCGTAAAGTTTAAAATAGGACGCCACGTATCCTAAAATCTCTAACTACAATCTTTTACTTTGTCCTTTCGTTGTTCACGGTATCTATTATATCATAAATAGATAATTCTACGCAATTGCTAGTTATGTCCGAGGTTGCAATTACGAGGGTTTGCACTGATAGGCACCCTACCAACTGAATTCTTTTGGAAAATGTAAAACTTTTGTCTGAAGGGTTAAAATTCATAAAATGGTAATTAAGTGACTATAAATTTCCTTGCACTCGTTTTAATATAATACTTGCGACATTGCTCTAGAAACATTTTGAAATCTTCTTCTCACACTCCAGAGTATGAATCATCGAAAAGAAAACAATATAATATAAAAAACATTTTATATGAGACATGAAGCGAATCCAACTAGGAGCAATGCAGAAAAAAGGACAAAAAAGGAAATGGACGAAACACAAGTATTTTTTACAAGATTGCCAATGTCAAATCAAAATCTTCCTGCCTTTAGAGTCCTGGTTTTCTTGTTTTTTGTAAGCAGACTCCAGTACACATAGATGGAAAGACGATCTTGCTATGCCAATTATCCAAAGGAACTGTAGAGGAGAATAGTACAATGATTGCTATTGTACAATCAAAGTCAATAACAATAGTTTTAATGTAAACTATTGTTTCCGATCGGTCAGTCCTAGGTCCCTTCAGTATATCACAACATGTAAAGTTATTTCTTTTATCTTAAAGATGTAACCACATTAACATATTTTCCTGCTACGCAAAGTAGGATGAGATAAAGTAAGGATTAGGGATCACCGGAAACACTCTTTTCCCCCAGACAGACCACAATTGTGCCATCCGTAACCAAATATCATTGTCGTTATAGATTTTTGCGCATTCAGATTTTTCCAGTAAGTGTTTGCCTATTACAGAATTGTTACATAATCACTTCTTTTAGGAATCGTAACAAAACAGATTATCAATAGAGGGACAGTGTGGCAAAGGATTGCGACCAATCTTCAGTTCGTCTTTGATTGCTATGTGACTTAGTTTGTGCATTAATTGTGCATTGTCTCAATACTCATGCTTTTACTGGAAGAAATGTTGTAATGCTGCTCTATTTTTGTAGCTCCAATGATGCTTTCAATGGTTCAGTTTAATGACACCCCTGCAGACAGTACAAACTCCATAGCCTCTACTGTACTTTTTGAGGTCACTAAAACGGTAGCCTCTACAGGCCATAAACGTGTTTTGACACGTCCATAGGATATCATGGGTGGCTCGGGGAAGACAAATGCGGTCAAAGGATTGGAATGAAGTATAGAGTGATTTTTAACTAGCATATCTTTCTTTGAGTGGATGTTTAAGGAGCTGATAAGTTATGGCTAGTAGACGTAGCCACCAATGGATCAATGATAACTGCAAACAGGACAGATTATTAAATAACAAGAAACTGTTCGTGGTTTACCAGCCCAAAGATAGAAAGTGAGGATGACAATGTTTTTGTTATACCAAATGAGTTAATGTCTTGGGGTGAGATGAAAGAAAACACTGAACGATTCCATCCTTTGGGGGAAAGGAAATGAAGTTTTATTTTTCACAGTGATATGGACACATACAGACCGTAGAAAAAGATTACGAGTAGAAAAAATTCAAATCAGATTATAGAATGAGGAGTATTGTAATGCAATGATCACGTGATGAACAGTTACATTAGTTTTTGTAAATATGGAACAAGAAGCAACTCAAATCTAAGTAAGTGCATTTTTTACGTTTACTCTACCGTCACAAGATATTATACAGCCTCTTGGAACATACTCTTCATAGAAAGCATATAGATAGATATATAGAAAGATAGATAGATAGATAGATAGAAAGAAAGAAAGAAAGAAAGAAAGAAAGAAAGAAAGAAGAAGTAAGTACGTTGTGGTAAAATCCGTGTCCGTAGCTTAGAATGATTCAATGTAGTATTTCAAAGTGGAATTCAAAAGAAATAGTACGTAATGTTATTACAATCAGCAGTTTAGTACCCTTTCTTTAGTCAATTAAAACAACCAGTAAACCTTATTAGGATAAACTGATAATTCTAAAGACTGATGACATAAGATGCTTTTGTTGATTTTTGTACATTCCCATGGTTCTTGTTCTGTCATGCAATACACGTCAAACTATCTGCATTTGCTTGAGTACCTGTTGAGTTTCATGAAATGATCGAATATATGTCACCATTCTTTTTCATAAATAAGGTTTTAATTCCCTTTTCAGTTGTTCATGAAAGGCCTCCGCCTCTACCATTTTTAATTGAAGCTGCTGTTGCAACTTGAGAAAAGTCCTGTTCCTTGCCTGGAAATATTAAGTTGAATTTACGAGAAATCCCTTCTTGACAATTTCGTAATCGTTGCAGTAGTCATTGACCTTTTCGAAAAATGACTAAAACAATTTAGTCGAGCTTAAGAGTTGACGTACGTTTATTTGGGACTGCTTTACGACAAGAATTTGCCAATGTAGATAAGTTTATCCATTTTTTTACTGACTACTTTTCCTATCTTCTGTACTGCTCAACTCTCTTGCTATCAGAATGCAGGGCGATTTGTCATTTTGAGCATGCCAGGATAGAAACAGTGTCCTCTAGTAAATATTTAATTTTGTCGTACTATCCTCAGATCGATCCAGCACGCTAAATTTCCTTCGCGGGCGGAAGAAATTCCCCGCGCATGTTTTGTCCTGACGCGCGCAGCCTCTATTTCATGCGTGCATTTTTGATGCAATATCGACTTCAAGCACGCGTCTGCTGAACATTTGCTGAACAAGAGCGCGCTTAGATAGGCCATCCATCCAGTAGTACGTTGATAAGATGATAAATAAAGTAAAGAAGCGAAGAAAGCAATGTTCACTGCACCTCTAATGATTGATTGTTTCCTATCCTGCTATCTATAAATCATCTGGTAACAAAATTCGGAAAAAAGCAGCAGAAACTTGAGTGATTCAGCTCCTACACCATACGCCCGATTTTTATCCAAACATTTGCTTAAGAGTATCCACGCATGCTATTTGCATAGTTAACACTGTGGCAATTAATGACTAGGCCCAAGCTATTGACCTCCAAAGAGTTGGAATGAGTACATTTAACGTCATCGACATCAATAGCTTATTGTTTTACGTTGAAAATGATCCAAATTCCAAAACGGAAGGAATGCTAGCCGCAGTGAAAAAAGAGCCTCGGGAATTACAAAAACTTCAAAAAATATATAATTAAAGTAATAATTAATTATAAATATATATAGTCTAACATAATTTTACACTTGTTACCTTGAAACTGCCTGATAAAGCAGACGTATCTTTTAGCGTTGCTAATAGTGGAGGAGCTAAGAGTCAATTTTCACGACAATCGTGCATTTTATGATACCAACATGAAACTTGGCAGAGATGT
>JANTCA010086406.1:0-14077 GCA_024741275.1 Chironex yamaguchii | reverse complement strand
AAAATTATACGGATTGGCTGTGCATAGCAATTGCACATTTGGATGAATGACTGAGCTTTTTAGCATTCTAAGCAAGTTAGGGGGCAAAAATATCCTGTTTGAACAGGTTAAATAAGTCTGGTACAGGCTGCCTACTGAGTGGTATAAAAATGGGAGACTGAAATATTCATGGATGCCAGTTGTGATCCATTTATAATGAGGTTTGAAGTTAACAGTGAAATATCTTTTCTAGCTGCAAATTGCTCAATGTTGGAAGCATTATGGCTCAGTCAATTCCTCAACAAAGTCAAATACCAGAAGAACTGTAGATTACGGCCATTAGCAATTCATGTGTTGTATTCTTGTGACTATAGGTCCTAGAATGGTTTAAGATGAATTGCCAGTGGCTGTTATACATATTGCAAGTGAAATGCTAAAATTCTTCAAGACCTTACTGGATTGCGAAGAATAACCACCCGCACCAGACCAAGTATTCCCCACAAAGTTTTCTACTGCATACCAAAGTACCTGATTACCCTGGGTACTTGGGCATGTGCTTTGTAGGCAAATGTGAATTGTTGTTTTGGAATCATCTTTATATACATTTAATGGCACATTTGCGGTTACTACACGTAGCTGATAAGTTTGATGAGGATGTTAAAAAATTGTAAAAAACTGCACAATATGCCGAATAGCAAGACATATTAGAACATTTCCCCTAGGATACCTTGTTTTATGTAAAATTTCTGACACATTGATAAGGCGGGAGATGATTTAGTGGGTCACCTTTGCCTCCTAAGTATCCATTTATCAAGGTAAAATAGATGGCAAAAGGAAATTGACCAAGATATAGTACAGATCTTACTCATATGGACTTAATATCTCTTGACTATATATGGATACAGCATTAAGGGATCTTCAAGTGGAGGCATCAGGTGATTTGCCATCGAGGCTCTTTCAACACTTCATTTGCCACAAGAACAGGACTGAGTGCATGCGCTATTTCATTATCCTTGGTTTTCAAGAGCTTAGCATCATAAGAAGACATTTACGGAAACGTTTAGGAGGAAATTAATTATGAAGATATGCAATTCCTAAATGTTTTGTCGTAAGCAGATATGTTTCAACGACCGGGATGTACCCGTTGGCACTATCTGCCTTTGCATCCGTCAGTCTGTTGTCTATTTATCCATCCATCCATCCCACTATCCTCGCTGCCATATATGCATAACTACGTACCCACCCATCGACCTATCCTCTAACTCACCTACCCTCTGGCCTAGGTGCTTGAATTATGAGGTTGTTGGCAGTGGTGTAAAACGGGACGATACTCAAGTCTGTGAGACGGTTGGTAGCAAGGCTGCAGCTACTTAGTTGATTTACATTGATTTCTTCTATCTAGCCTGGAATGGACCCCACTGCTGGGCAAAGGCCTCTCTCTGCTCTTGCCACCTCTTTCTATTCTGAGCTGTTGTTCTCTAATGCCTGTCAAACTTCTTCAGTTCATCTTCCCATTTGGTGTATTATCATCTACCACGACTTCGTTTGCCATTCTCTTGGGTAACAAAGCTATACACTTGATTTAAGATAGCATTAATTCGCCTTGACAATTTGCGACATTGCGCTAAAAACATACTTAAAAGCTTTTCTCGCCTATGTGGCCTATGGCAGAATCGCTTTGTCTTCTCTTAAAGGACAATAAAGCTGTAAATTTATATTTGATTCCAATTAAAGGTGGTTTGAAGAGTTTGACAAAAGGGGCGAGGTCGACATTAGAAAGTTTACCATGATTTCATGAATGGATGGCCTCTGAAGATGTTGTAAAAATATTTTAACTCGATATCTGTCATGAGATGCTGATGATAGGACAAAGTGGAAGACCATGGTGCAAAAAGGAAACACACCCTACAGTCGCGTTAGAAAATGCCACTGGGAGCTTCATGGTGTCATCGGTAAAGGTGATGTCTGCTGGACACTGAATGCGGAAGAGAACAAGGAGCAGATGTTTCCACCACAGGGCTTTGTGTTAGAATGGTGGCAGAAATTCAGAGATAAAAGAAGACACTGCAACTATAACAATTTGTTTCTTTGAATTCTTGCTATCCTAATTTACTGCAAATGAAGTTACACTTCTGCAAAATGATATGTTGGGTTGCTTTAATGTCACGAATATTTCCCGTCCCTCTTGGTTTGGTTGGTTTTTCTAGCATTGTATACATCATGTTATCAGTTTCGAGAGCTAATGCACAAGTGTCCATATTGCCGTCTTGGACGAAGCATTAGAGGCACGCTTAAAGCCTCATTGCGTCTCCGAATGCCATTCCTCAAGCTGATGTCACCAGCTGGACAATATTCAAGTTTAAGTTTGGAGCCTGGAAAAAGCACCAGCCACATGAAATGCATTACAACTGAGCTTTTGATGCCCTGAGGGTGTCAGTAGGCATTAGGGTGTCAGTAGGCATGAAACAATCTTCAGCATTCAATCCCACAAGATTGTTGGATGAAAAGCAGCTCTTCCGTTATGGAAAATTTCTATGTCAAGGGATTCTCATGATGCTTGTGTTCGTTCCTGTAAAAGAAAAATTCAATTATAAAGTGAGACAAATAAAGAAGCCATTTAAAAACCGAAATTATTCAACACTTGTTTATCAAGATTTCTCAATAAATTGCAGACGACTTTCGAGAAATGACAACGCTTTTTATAACGAAAGAGTAAAAGTATGTGATCTTAGGTGTGCCTGTATAGCAAAATGTAGTTTCTAAAATAAATTCAAATCACTTGTGTCTCGATGATAACGCATATAAAAGAAAAAAAAGACCTTCACGAGGTTGAAAGAGATTATGACTGGCTGTCTTAGATGTAACATTTTACAATTTAGCATACCATGCAAGAAGCGAGTTTTCAGAACGAGAAGGTAGTGTTATTTTAAGCAAGTTAAATCAATATCATCACCGCATCGCAAGATATACCTTCAGGTAGATGCACTGAATTGAAGTAAATGAATGCAAACGCACCGCCGACTAAAACATTGAGAGATAAAATGATATGAAATAAATAACATATATTTCAAAAGAAATTTTTAACTACTTACCCTGCATCTTGGAACACATGGCCTTGAAGGCACCTTGTCATGTCCATCTGGCCTATTCGTAACGGCTATCAGCGACATGATAGCCATGTTGAGTTTTGTCGATTCTGTTTTTCCAGGACAGAATTCATCAAATTGATCCATGATGCGTTATAACTTGTATCCTTTTAAAAGAACTGTTAAGCTAGTTTATCTGTATGTAGAGTGCTGGAATACATATTTTAAGCAAAATTTATACATACATGTAGGGAAAGCACTTTTAGTAAAAGCGATAAAGAAGGGACTCGACCATTAAAAATGAAAGGGTAAGTACATGTAAGGAAAAACCCGCCTATTGTTTTAGACATTTTGGAAGGGAAATCACCTTCACAAAAAGTAAAAGGGAGATCCCGATCCAAATTTGAAAACATGCTGTTTGGCTATCCCTTATGCAGATCCTCGAGATCACTTACCAGGATTCATATCACCATTTATGTAGCAATTTTTACAAATAAGTGATTATTGCAAAGGAATAGTGTTAACGACTTAAACAGGCATGACGGACATCGTTTGCCGATATGTAGACTATCATAGTTTCATCTATCGAGTGCTGCAAAATTTTTCAGGTTTTTTGGCAAGCTTGTTAAGTTAAATTCCATCACCGTTGTTTTAACCTTATTTTGCGAAGAATGTAAATTTGGAAATGAGTCTGTGGACTTTGAATCAATAGGAGCGTCATGTGTGCTTGAAAGGAAACAGCGAATAAATGGATATTTAATGAGTTATGAAACAACATGATAAAGACAATGGTTAGTGGGTTTTTCTTTGCTTCGCCAAATTGTTGGATTCTCGTGAGTCGTCTTGGTAATGTTATAATTAGTACTACACTATAAACTAATGCCTATATCGACCTTCCATGGGTAGTAAATGACATTGACCATGTGCGCGAGCAATAGAGGACTCTGTACCTCTTCCACACTCCATCAACCGTTAATCAAAGAAATACACTGTACTGGGGACTTGCTGACTGCATCGATCATCATAAAATCGAGTCACCATTACTAGGTTGAGAGCTACGGAAGCAAGAGAAGGATAATAGTAAGCCTGTGAGATGATAAAGCAACGATGAGATATGAAAGTCATGAAGGTACTAAACCTCACCACAACGGATATTTAGGGGCCGTCCTTTCGGTCATTAATTATCACAAGCGTAAATGCAATACGAAGGGGAGAAGGTTAAACAACAATGTACATTTTTTAACATGAAAAATGACGATCCTGTCAATTCTTTGAAATTAATGTCTTCAACTCCAAAAATGTGAATCCATGGAAAATCCTGGTGTGGGGTCTATATAGACTACGATAGGGAGCGACTTGATATTGGGTTGGGCCCCAGACATCATTTTTGTAGAGTTAAGGGAGAAGGGGGTAGTAAAAAGAGAAATCTCTGTACACTTGTGATAATAATAAAACTAAGGATGACCCTTTAGTACAAAAGAGAAGAAACGTTTTACTGTAAGGAAGACTGCCTTGTCATCGTAATCGTCCTTTGCCACTCAGTAAACGAGATAAGCTACCTCCAATGGATTGCTCTAGTTGTTTGTGAAAGGCGAAACAAGGACAGTGGAGAGTTCAGTGAAGGTGTTACTGCCTCTCTCCGGTGCACTGTTTTAAATCTTTTAACTGCCTAGCTATCTTTTCTAAAAACACACCTTCCTAAATATGCATATGATCTTCTTATGAGGTTTTGTCGAAATGATGTTGTTACCAACTGAAATCACGCTAGGCATAAGTGATTCTTGTACTTCCGTAAATCCTTACAGTTATTTAACTGTGATCTTTAATTATTCAAAGACAACTGTTTAAGTACTACTGATTACACTTACAAAGTAAAATTACCGTGTATAACACAGATTAGGTTCTATACCCGCGTCGCAGATATCATCAGATCTTCTGCCGACAGGCATGCCTTCTTTCGTCAGATTCATAGAGATCACTAGTTCCAGAGGTCACATTACACATGCCACATTTTCAGCACAAATCCACATTGATCACTGGAAATTCGTTCGATTCTGTGAGTATCCAGACATAAACAAGACGACCAAGGGGTTTCCCTTTATTCCACCATATTGGATTTTCCCTACACAACATATAACATATATTTAAGTAAAAAGTCCCTTTACATTCAACAAAGGGTTTTCCCTTATTTTTTAAATCGAGTCCCCTCCTCATTAAAAATAGAAATATATTCACTTACTAGTGAAGGATGTACCTGATTACGCAAAAATAATGATTCGCCCAAATTAATGTCTTCTCTAAAAAAACCAGTTAATTAAATAGAGACTAATGATTTACCAGGGCTAGGTGAAAACTTAACATTAAGAAAATAATCATTAAAATGTTCAAAATTCTTTCTTCACGTTCATCCCCATCTCTGACTCCAACATGTTTTCTTTTTGGCCATCAAACAGATTCAAACAGGGGCCTGACTTCATGTTTTGAGGGTTTTTTTAGGGGGGGGGATTGATGGGCAAATTTGCCCTGCAAAAATAATTTTTGCCTCGAAAACCACGGAAAAATGCACTAGCTCTTTACAATTAGGCCGGAAAGGACCATCATCAGACTTTTACAATTGATTAATGAGAAAGACAACTACAAACTACTAACAGTACCAAAAGAAACAAGAAATCCACTTGCTGTGCCACAGTTAAATTTTGTTTATAGGAAATACGCAACATCCGTTGGCAAGAAAAACTGACGTGTATAAGTAGAATTTGCTCTTTTCATAGTTGGTGGTGAGCCACTCCCATAACCCCTAAAGTGATGCCCCTGGATTAAATTTTGACAGATGTATCAAACAGTTTTTGATCTAAAAGGTTCTAATCCAGAAATCCTGGAGGTTAAAGGGAAGCTTGAACGCAATACAAATGAGAAATGACTGCTGATTTAGGAGACCTTTGAAGGCATAACGCTACAAGAGTAATGAAAAGGCTTGAAGAATTCAGCATACTGAGTCATAGTTTCGGTACTGGAACATTCGCCTTACTCCAGTAGTATATAAGATTTGTAACAGTATCCCTGGTTTGAATAGAACGGCCTAGCCGCGAACTTTCGACCTGCAAGAACTAGGAAGCTTTATTCTTACTGCAACCCTAAAACTTAAGAGTTAAGACCTACCAAAGTGAATATTTAACAGAGTGTTTCAAGAAAGGACCTGACAATATTAACCCAGAAACATGTGATCATTCGCGCGAAAATGTTGATTTCTGTAAATCGCAAAATGCAAACGCAATCATTTTAGACCCGCTTGGATTCACTGAAAAAAGCTACGTTAGTGAACAAGGGAAACTAATTGCATGTGATGTCATTACTGGATACATACTAAACAAGGAAATTATTGTTTTCTAGTTTTCATTCTTTCTATGATCGTTTACAAATTCTCTTAGCAAAAATATTGGTTCTTTGGTAGGTCATCCATTCTGTAGTATCAAGGACGTAAGCTACATTTCTCTATATTTCACCGTAAAATTATCCTATCATTTTAGTTCGTAAAATTTACCATATCAGAACACTTACTGTTTCGATTTTTAAATTATTATTTAGAAAAGTAACTAAAGTTTGCAAATATTATAAGAAAATGCTCGAAAAATGAACATACGGAATAAGTAATCAGATTTTTGTCTTTTCCCAAAGACTGAGTTGTTATGTTAGCACTTTTAATAGCCTTTCTAGATTAAAATTTTCTGTCCAAATAGCTAAATTATTCGAAAATAGTTAGAAACGTGATGTTAACAAACATATCTTAATTAAAAACGTAACGTGAGGTCGAAGGATTGACTATCGTATCAGTTTTTTCGGGAGAGGCAGCTAAGTGGAAAAGTTATCGAAGTTCTTATACCATGCGTAGTTTTGTTGTTTTGCTTAATTGCATTGGCTCATTACAAGGTCAAAAGACCACTACAAGGTAGAGGCTACTGAATAATATTTATGATTTACGAATATTTTAATAGTATAATCTATCAGCATACACAACACCGTTATCATTACGAGTCCTGCTACTTGAAGGTAAAAATAAGCATTAGATGCAAAGGATTGGAGATCATACTGAAGAGTGAAACAAGACAGCGTTAATGCAATCTTACTGCCAAGATATGTAAAAGTTTCTACAGATTTGTGGAGGTATCAAATCGAGTTTGCATTGTGCATTGCAGGCTGTAACTAATGTAGTCGTTTTTGGAGGCATTGATATAAAGGGGTATAGGGGTATATATATATGCGACATGATCCTCCTGCTTGGTAACTTCAATGCCAGAGTGGGCTCCAGCCATCGTGTTTGGAGGGGCGTCATTGATCGTCACGGGATAGGCAACTGCAACAGCAACGGCCTTCGTCTCCTCAGCCTATGCGTGGAACACGGACTCACCATCATCAACACCGTATTCCAGATGCGAGACCCTCATGGAAGCACCCCAGGTCCAAGCACTGGCATCTGCTGGACTATGTCATCACTCGCCTGTCGGACATCCAAGATGTCCTTGTCACGAGTGCCGACTGCTGGACCGATCACCGGCTCATCAGGAGCATCATTCACCTTAACATCCGCCCGCCTTTGCGCAAAACAAGGCCGATCCCTCGGCTGAATCTCCGCACGCTACGTGACCCTGCAGCCGTGGCGGACCTGAGGCGCATCATCGCAGACAAGCTGGCCAACACCGCCACCCCACAGTCACCCGACACCTACACCACAGCTCACCTGACTACAGAATGGGAGGGCATTTCCGCGGAAGTGCACTCTGTTGCATAGCCGACCAAGGCACATCACAACGGCGTCACTGGACTGATTCGACTAAAACAACGAGCAGATCCACCACCTGCTTCGGGAGAAGAACAAGGCGCATGTCGCTGCACTTCTCACCGTTCCCTGGCTGTCCAGCAGTCCGACTGGTCTGTTCTCCGTGCTCGTGCTCAGCGCGAGCTTCGGACAATGATGAACACCTGGTGGACCAACAAAGCCCGCGAGATCCAGGGCTTTGCCGACGCCAATGACCTCCACCAGTTCTAGATCCACACACCCAGTACGCAGCAGAGATGGCACCACACTCCACAAGGATCGTGAAGACACGGTCGCTGGTCGGAGCACTTCAGAGAACTGCTCAACAAGGTCAAAGTCACCGACCCTTCCATCCTTTCAGCAGCTTCCTTCTCTGCCCATCATCAATGCACTCAACAGCACACCGTCCTTCGCCGAGGTGTGGAAGGCTGTCGCCGGCCTCAAGAACAACAAGGCCGTAGACCCAGACGGTCTCGCAGGGGAGCTGCTTAAGCTTGGCAGTTACTGCCTGCTCCGCTGCCTACATCACTTTATCTCCCGGACGTGGAAGGCTGGCCTTCTCCGGCAACAGCGGAAGGATGCCAACATCGTCACCATCTACAAAAAGAAGGGAGACAAGGTGGACTGCAATGACAGTCGGGGCATCTCTCTGCTGTCGGTAGCGGGCAAAGTCCTCGTTCCCATTATGCTATTCTGACTCCTCCATCAGGTCGTCGACGTTGTCCTTCCCGCGTCACAGTGCGGGTTTCGTCAAGAGAGGAGCACTATCAACATGATCTTCATTGCGCAGCTCCTGTAGGAGAAGTGTCGGGAATAGCACAAAGACCTCTTCTTCGCCTTCATCAACCTCATGAAGGCCTTCGACACTGTCAACAGGCCTCTACTTTGGGGCATACTGGAGAAGTTTGGCTGCCCGCAAAGGTTCCTCCAGGTCCTTCGCGAGTTCCATGACGGCACGTCAGCCGGATTCACTGCTGGGGGCTCTGTGTCAGACCTATTCAGCGTGAACATAGGCATGAAGCAAGGTTGTGTGATTGCACCCGTCCTCTTCAACATCTTTCTTGTGGCTGTGACACTCACATCCCGTCAACAAATGTCGTCGGACGACAGCGTCTCAATCAGCTACAGGATGGACGGCAGCTTGTTCAACCTTCGGCGCCTACAGGCCAAAACAAGGATCTCTTGCGACACCATCTTCGAGCTCCAGTACGCCGACGACGCGACCCTACCAAGCCACAGCAACTGTGGTTTACAGAGGAACCTATCCATCATCGCGAGTCCTATGCCTGTGCTGGCCTTGTGGTAAACACCAGGAAGACCGAGGTGCTATCACAACACACTGGACCAGATTCCGCGGGTGATGCAGGCTTGCAGGTCGGTGGTTCAGACCTCAACATCGTTACTGCTTTCCATACTTCGGTGACATCACAGACGAGGTGGAACATCGTATCCGCCTTGCCTTGGCTGCTTTTGGGTGGCTGTTGGACCGAGTGTTCCGGAACCGCAACTTGACAGTCCGTACCAGTCAGCATCTACAAAGCCGTCTGCCTCACCACCTTGCTGTATGGCCTGGGCACTCTACCGACGACATGTGAAATGTCTGGAGGCGTTCCACATCCGCTGCCTCCAGAAAATCCTCAGCCTCAAATGGTGGCACAAGGTACCGCACACAGACATCCGCCGCCGTGCTGGACTGCTGACCGTGGAATCAGCCCTCCTCCGCCGACAGCTCCGATGGATTGGCCACATCATCTGGATGCCAACCAATCATCTACCCAGGAGAGTGCTTTACGGCGAAGTTCACCGTGGGTACGTGGAGCATCGGTGGGCAGAAGAAGCGGTTCAAGGACCACCTAAAAGTCACTCTCAGGAAGTGCGATATACCACCTGCCCAGCTCGAGACACTCGCCGCAGACAGGCCTGGCTGGCGACGTGCCTGTGACGCTGGAATCCAGCACTTCGACACGACTTACGACAATGCGGCTGAGCAGCGACGCCTCCGCCGGCACCAGCGAGCAGCAGCAGCACCATAACAGTACCACGGCCACGACTTCCAGTGCCCATCCTGTCCCAGGCGCCCTGCATCGTGTATTGGACTCCACAGCCGCCTTAGGAGCCATCAATGTGGCGAGCGAAACCAGGCTGCATGGTGACGTCATCTTCGAAATCGAAGGACAGCCTTAAGTAAGTAAGTAAGTAAGTAAGACATAAAATCCAACATCTCGTGCTGCTCTAGCAAATTGGCGTAGGACACCTGCTACTTTTGAGATTTGAAGGGCACTGATGCCAGAGGAAATAAGGATCAGTGTTTTCAAATGGGACATTTTGGTCGCGATTAAGAGCACCATCAACAAAATTGTGCACATTTTGTGCTATTGTTCAAACATGACACTTTTGTTGACTCAGAGATCATTAATGCACTAATTGAGGGTAAGGGATTTAATTAACTGTTTTAATGTTCTTTTTCATTTAAAACGTAGTGACCATGTCAGTCAAGAGCACTGGTTTCCAGGTCACCACATGAAATGGACATAAGCTATTTCAAGACAACAAAATGCTATAGTAAATATTATTTTTGACATTAAACTACCAATAATACAAACTAAATCCCCCACTAATGGCCAAAACGTGGCATTGAACAATGTTTGATATCTAATTTCTATATTTGCCTAACCCATACTATGAAGATTATTAAGAAGTGAAAACAATCATTGTTTCTTCAATAGTGTTGTTGTGTTTTTTGCATTAATAGCAATGGTGATGTCGTCCATAAGCGTAATTGCTTAAAATAGCATATCTCTTTAGTTAACAATTGCATTGTTAGTTCATTGCCCAGTGCGGAATATAGACTACGATTTTTTGCTTTGCTCTGCCTACACTGCAAAGCACAACATTGCATAAATACCCTTCTATCCAATCAATATCATTTACCAATAAAATTGGTCAATGAAAATCCTTCTGCTCAAAATGGCCTTTGTTTTGAACACGTGGTAAGTTGTTAATGAGATATCTCAACCTTTGTTGTTCACGTGAAAGTGTGGAAGAAAAGTCTCAAATCCACTGGATCCAGCAGCAGCAACAACAACGCGGGCGCGAGGAACTAAAGGGCCCCACTGAAATGGCCGTTCCATATCAAGGATACTGGTCTAATCACATGGTTAGCAACCATGACTCTTAGACACATGCACAGGCACATTTACAATCACTCATATGAGCATTTTCTGCAGAGTCAACTTGCAGTTTATACTGCATATTAGCCTGTGCAGAACTAATATGCAGTTTATGAACTTGAGTGACTAAACCTCTCTCTGTGTGTTTCAGATGACCCAGTCTGAGGCTGCTGTGGCCCTCATGGTGACGTAACAGCACTTTCAGTCTTCTGCTAGATGCAATGCTCTTACCAAATTTCTTCCCGTCCATTCTGTGATGTCATCACACCAGGATCTTGGTGGTCTACCTCTGCCTCTTCTGCCCTCGATTATTATTCCTTGGATGATTCAGTTTTTCTAGACCTTGATGTCGGATGGCATGGCCAAAGTAATTTACCTTCCTAGAAATTATTTGCTTCCGAAGCATCAAGTCACTCCGCAACTGGTCTAGCACTCAGGCATTGAGATATCTGTAGAATTCTCCTGTATGCCCACATCTCGAAGCGTCAACTTTGTTTTGGACGGATCTAGACAAGGTCCAGGATTCACAGTCGTGTGCTGCGACAGAAAAAGAAGTGGTTCTGACAATTCTCAATTTAAGTTCTCTGGTGATATCTTTGCTCTTCCAAATGGTTGTCATTTTCTGAATGGTGCTTCGGGCACTTGGAAGCCTTTTGATGACCTTTTGCCTACATGTTCCTTCTGTATTCATAGTGAATCCAACGTATACAAAACTGGACACCTCCTCAATTTGCTGGCCATCTGGGTAAAACCCGCTGTGATCGGATATGTGCTTCTCTGACAACATGATTTTTGTTTTCTTGATTTTGAGTGGAAGGTCTTTGTCATGACTGATCTTTCGGATATCTGACAGAAGTTAGAGCAGTTCATCCTTGCTTTCACATAGCAATGTGGTGTCATCCGCATTTTGTAATTTACTTATCTTCTTGCCCCAAACAGAGATACCCGATAGTGTGGTTTATGTAGCTTGCCTCATGATCTCCTCTGCATGAATATTATAAAGGAAATGTGATGTTATGCACCCTTGCCTTACTCCCCTGCCTATAGAGAACCATTCAGATAAGGCACAACATGTTATAATAGCAACTTCTTGGTAAGTGTACAAATTGGCTAGAAGTATAATGACGTTAGCCTAGAAACCAATCCTGGTCATGACTTCCCAGAGTAAACAGTGGTTCACACCATCGAATGCCTTGGCATAGTCGATGAGGTACATGTACAATGGAATGTTTTGTTGTTCGAATTTTTCCATGATTAGTCTGACATTCGTGATTTGTTCCTTTGAACCTCTTTCTCTCTCATAAAACCAACTTGCTACTCATTGATCTCCATAGAATACTTTTGTTGAACTCTGGATGTAATGACTTTCAGTAAGGTATTGTTGGCATAAACAATAAGATTGATTGTTTGGTACTTTGAACATTCTTTAAGGTATCCTTTCTTAGGTAGAGGTACAAAGATTCCCCTACACCAGTCTCTAGGCAATTCCCTCTCATTCTACTTTCTGACACACAGTCTCCAAAGAAGTGTCTGGTCACTTTCACTGGATGCTTTCCATATCCCTGTAGGGATTTCATTGATTCCTGCTGCTTTGTTCTTTGGTAACTGCTTGAGTACCGAGTATATTTCCTTCAGAGTGGGAGCTGATTCCCCCTCAGTGATTGCTGGTAGGTTGTGCAGACCGTTGTTTGGTTCTTTATAGAGGTTTTTGCAATGTTCTGCCCACCACATTTTTATCTGATCCGATCCAGTGAGCATGTTACCATCCTTAACATTGATTACACCTGTTTGTGGGCTCTAACTGCCTGTGATCCCTTTCACTACTTTGTATACTTTCTTAGAGTCATGCCTGCTGTTTTATCTGCATCATTGTTCTAAATAACGTTTTTAATCATGTCTTGCTACAAGTCTCCGTTTAAAGACGACCATAGTTCATTCTGTCCAGCAGCTTTTGCTATTCTCCTGCATTGTGCAATTTTAATGGTTCCTTCGTGCAGCCTTTGTCTCTTATTTTTCTTCTTTTAGGTATATGTTCTTTTGCAGTTTGTTTTACGATGTTTGATATTTCCGTCCATAGTTCCTCGTGTGTCAAATCCTCTGCCTCTTCTGACAGTGACTGAAATCTGTTCTGAATAGTGACTGAGAATGATTCAGGAATGGCTTGCATAACCTCTGACAGTATCTTACTTGCCTTTAAACGAATTTGTACCTTGGCTAACAACAGTTGATGGTCATTTCCACAGTCTACCCCTAGCAATTGTTTTAACATGAGACAAGGCTGACGTCTATCTTTGTTTGACTATGATATAGTCTATTTGTTTGCGAGCTCGATCTCCTATGCTTTACCAAGTGTACAACCTTCGACGGTGGTGAGGAAATAAGGTATTCCCAATTACCATGCCATTTTCAGCACAGAATTTCAGAAGCTTCTTCCCTCGGTAGTCTTGTATTCCTAAACCACACAATCCTACATGCGGATTCTTTGTTGACAACTTGCCCACTTTGACATTCCAGTCTGCGATGATATAAAGTTTATCTCTTGACAGAATTCTATCCACTGGATTCTGAAGAGTATTGTAAAACATTTCGAGATCTTCATCACCTGAATCAAAAATAGGAGCATAGGAGCATATATCTGAATAACTGAGATGTTTACGGGTTCTCAGTCTGACTGATACAATTTTTAACTTGACTGGGTTGTAATCCATCAGTGATTTTATGGTATCTTTATCCAAGATAAAACAAACAACTTTTGTCACTGACAAGCTTTGCAAGGAGGTTATGTTCATTTGGCCTGAAGATGAAAATTTTAGTAATCTTAGTTTAGAAAAGAAGGTGGCTTTAAACAGTCTTAGACAGGATAAAAGTGTTCAGCAGACAAGGGTTCAGCTGTAGTGGTATGAGATAGTAAGGATTATCTTTTAGAGGCTTATAGACAGTTGGAATAGAGTAGAGTGGATACACATGAGGGAGGCCTTTGCCCAGCAGTGGGATCTCAATGGGCTTGGATAGATAGATAGATAGATAGA
>JANTCA010086395.1:0-14077 GCA_024741275.1 Chironex yamaguchii | reverse complement strand
TTACTGGGCGCAAAGGACCAACAAAATCTTGCCTGGTTATTATCATTACATCAGATTTGTCACTGTGGATTGTTAGCTGATTTTTCTAGCACCAATTTTTTATCTCTACCCCGATTTCATTTAGCGTATCTACAGTCTCTTCAATGTTTTGTCCAACATAAAAGAATTTCGTGTAATCAGCGAATAGATAGACATCACCTTTAGTAATGTGATCGGGCAGATCATTAATATACATGGAAAATAGTCTTGGGCCTAGGAGTGAGCCTTGTGGCATCCCAAAGGAGACATCTCTCATGCATGATCTTGTACCATTCAATTCCACAAATTGTTGCCTGTCATCCAGGTAGCTTTCAAGCAATCTGTATGCTTTGCCTGTGAATCCAAAACCTTTTAGTTTTGCTTTCATTTGTCAAATTGAAGACTCAGAATCTGAATGTAGATCTGAATCAGAATGGCTGTTGTCACTCTTTGAACATTCTTCCAGTGAATATTGAGATGGTTTTCTGGTTGAACTGGCTGTGGATTAACAACATCTACACATAGAACAGTTGTACCTTTGCTTGCAAATACTTGAAAGTTCACTTTGTTATTTTGTTATAAGCTTTCAATGTTGTTGGCAGTAATCAAGAAGTTGCCTTTAACACTGGCACTGCTGTGATGATCTCCTAATGCACAAGTTGTCAATTGCTACAGTAAGACATAGAAGAGTAAGGTAAAAGTAAATATCCCTGGCTTCAATTCAAATGTTATGCTGATACTGATCAGTAATACCAATTTCAAGTTGGGGATGACACTCCCTCGTCATTACTCATAAAGTTGCATGGCATATGCTGCCAAGGTTCTCTTACAGTCTATGAATACATGGTAATAGTATTCATTGGTACTCTTATAGGTATCTCTCAAATTAAGTACTAGGACTTGAAAACGAAGTCTGAAATTAGAAAGATTTAAGCACAAAAAAAAGTACTAAGCTCCAAACAAAGCACTGGAAAAAATTAAGGTAAAAGAGGTGCTGGAATTTAAACCTAGACACTATGATCATAGCAATGGGATCTATAGCACTAAAACTCAATGGGAATTAACCATTCACTTTTTTAGAAATTTGTTTAAGTACCTTCCATTTTCATAGATTATGTTTATACAGTCACTGTATTCTACAAAATAATCTATACCATGGCCTTGATAGTAGCCCAATTATGAAATGTGATACATTGTATGACAAAAATCTCTAGCTTGACCTTATGCAGCATAAAATATCTGTGCATCACAACTCTAAAATAGATATCGATATGCCACTTTTCAGACTTGTAGGTTACATCATGACACTTTTAAGGTCAAAGACTAAAGAAGGATTGTTATGGTCTCTAGAACTTGTTCCAGTGTACATTTAGTTCATCATTTGAAAACCTTATTCCATTCTACCACCATCCCTACACTGGCATGTTATGCAGAAATTGTAAAGTAGTGATGCATATGACCTTTGTCATCTCGAGCTTAATCTATCACTAACTTAAAAGGAATGGGCAAACCATCATACAGATATAGGTTTGTGTACCTTTTGTCAGTTTTCGATTTACACACTATTGTAACGTGAACTGTATGTTTCGTGGTACATTGTACGAGGCGATCACCTCTTGGGGCAACATTACCATGCTCTGCGGTGATTTATAACATGGCAGGTACGTATAACACAAAAAAGATCTTAATTAAAGTATTATGCTAACTCCACCCACGTTGGACATTGCTGTCCAATACATGAAGTGAACTGAAAACAGCGGCCATTCACAAAAACCATTAGCCTTTTCTTGCGGCAGCTGCCAGGTCATTGCAAAAGCCTGAAAAGGGATCGCCCGATCTTACACTGCTTCCAAACTTCGACCTGATCCTCTCACTAAATCAAACGTGTATGAACCTTATCAACATGAACCCAACCAAGATCTTTATCTAAATCTTTTGTAAAATTTCTTGGACTGCCTTCTGTCGTTGGTTTTAAAATACAAATCCCATCATCAGCACCAGAAATTTCCCACCTGGTTCGTCAACTGTTCATAAATTCGGCCAAAAAGTCACAAAGATTATAAGTTTACCTTATACTCGTTTTGTAACTGTCAATATCATCTTCACTGTGGCAGATTTGAGTTTTAATTTTGCTTGATGTCGCCAATATCAGTCACGTGTTGAGCTGCACAAAGTTCATGCTATTTGTACATGTGGTACCTACGGCCAAACTCATTTTAACATATTATTATCAAATTTGACGAGCCACATGTAGAAAGCTCTAATGATGGTTGCATAAATAATAATTGAACTTTTTAAAATCAAAAATCAACAAAATCAACAACTTGCGACTAACCGGATCCCCAAAATGGATAATGCACTACCGAAAAAAGGACTAATTACTTACCTATTTCTAAAAGACATATCTGTCTTTGTTGGTGCATAATTTGGCCCATAATCATCAACAAAACTATGATCGTTCACCTCTGCGGTTGGAAGAGTAATTTTTGATTCGTTTTTCTCCATTGCCATGCAATATACTGCAAATCCTCAAATCCGGTCTATTTAACAGTGTCAGTTATGTCTCACATTTACAATTTTTCAAACCAAACTCTGTACCCATACAAACTGTCCTTTTTTAAACATCACAGAAAGCAATCGGCAGCGTTGTATCAATACAAATCCTCTTTACCCATTTAATCAGTTGGGATCCAGTCGTTCACTGTTTCCCTCCACTTGTTTATCAGCCATCTTGCCTCAACATGAACAAAACAAAATCATATCTCCAGGCTGCAAAATCAAAATTGATGAATAATTCGCGGACCAACTGACTACTTCTCACTTCCGTTTCATTACGGGATTAAAACGCAAAAAGAGGTTAGGAAAGGTAATGCAGAACAAATATCTAAATCGTATTATTAACTATATACAATATATGCCATGGCGTTCATTAAAAACTCCAACTTTTTGATGTGGCGTTCAATAGAGGGAGGGGTTTATCAGAGGACGGCGTTCATTCAAAGTAAAAAATTACATATAACAAACTTTAAACATTGTTTTCTTTTCTACAAGCAACTGACAAAAGATTGTGTGGAAAATGCTTTTAACTTCACAGATGTGTTCAGAGTATAGAAAATAACGAAGAATATCAATATCATTGTCTTCCTTCTCGTGTATGAAATGAACACTTTCATAGCTTTCGCAGATGTCAGACTCCAAAATTTTAAAATGATTATCAGAAACTTGATCTTAATCAAGTGCCTCCATTGCCCCTTTCAACAAAGCAGCACCAGTCGAACAAGACGATTCTTTAGAACGATGGAATTGTCTATCCTCTGATCCATTCGTAGCTAATTTTAAGCCACGTGTCTTGAAAGATTTGATGATCATCTCCTTGTTGAATCCTTTTCACACTTCCAAGAGACCCATTGTATATTCTTTGGTCGCGTTGGAGCTTTCTGATTTCCCTCTTTTGTAAACTGCTGTACTCCTTCTGTCATATACACTTTTAAAATACGGTCTTGCATAGAGGGCAGCGTTTATCAGAAGGTGGCGTTTATCAGAGGGTGGCGTTTATCAGAGGGTGGCGTTCATTAGGTGAAATACGATATATTCTTTTTACGTAATCTTTATGTAAAGTTCCTAATGTACCACAATAACATCGCAAGGTATTCTTTTTCAAAAATCGCCCAAAGCATAACTAATCATGAAAAAGTTTGCAGGGATGAAAAATTTAATATATTTGTCTTTAAAATAAAAAAATTAGCATGGAAGTGCACAAGTTGAATGATCGTTCGTGATACTCAAAACCAGACATCTCGGAGACATTGTTGGATCAGATGACAGAGTTCAAATTGAGCTCGTGCAGATTGGTGGTTGATTTTTCCATTTTTCTCTAATCTTATGTTCTCCTTAAGGACCGTTGACCAGGACGAGATATAATGGCAACATTGTCACAGAAATTATGGCCGTATATTCAATTTTTTCTGCCTCTGGTCTGTTAGTTCGCTATGAAAGCCGAATTAGTTTCCCTGAGTCATCTTGCCGTTGAATCTGAGTTTTGCTCCCAAATCTTATTTATTTTTAAGATTTAACTGAAAGACATTCCATTCCTCAACAGCCAAAACTTTTTAAACCAATCACAACTTTTTTGTCATCGTTATTAAGTCGCTGACCACTCACCTTTATCTTACTTAGATCATAATCTTCTCTCAAGAAATAAAGAAACTATTATCTGACCCTTAACACTTATGAGGCCTTTTGTCACTTTAACTCTTTACATATTGGTACTCTGTATACCAAATGTTTGAACTTAAGTCGTATCCTTCACTCTAACCCCAGCTGAAACTTTCTTCTCGTTCACTTACTTATGTCCAAGATGCGAGCAGAAATCTTCTCAATACTTGAAGTCTCAGTTTCGCCTCTCAAAGTCGACTTTTATTTTTCTTTTCCTTTGTTGCTACAATAAAAGCCCTGCACTTTAAGTTTCCCTCCAACATTCCTTAATTCAGGTTCACTAGTGGAGTAACAGTGCCACAGAGGGCAGAAAAATAACATTGAGAATTGATTTCTACGACCCCAACTTACCCAAACATGTTGAAAGCGAAAAAGGTGTAGGTCCACTTTAAGTTCATACTTACCTTGCGTTTTGCCTTGATTGGCATTGTCTGTTTAATTAAATCAAGTCTATTTTTTTTAGATTGGAATTACAGTCTCCTTCTAGTCAAGATATAAATCATATGATTATCTTAAGATAAGCACAAGTTTTCATTTTATGCCATGTACAACGACCATGTGTTTCTAAATCTGTTAACAGAGAAGTAAAAACAAATTTTGTCAGAAAAAACAAACAAAGTAGAAGTGACACCTTTGTATGCAACCAGCAGCTTCGATTATGTTCACAATATTTGTTTTTCAACATTTTTTTTGATCTTTTGTGACAATTACTTGCCTTAAAGGGATTAAGAAAGATTAATAAGTACTCCATCGTGTTGACCTAGACTTGATCTCGATCCGCTTCCTCACGCACCAAGCATTTTAAGCGTACCTGATATCATCAGCTACCATAAGACTTCTGTACATCATTGGTACAAATACCACCGCTTTTTGGCCCTCGATTCACAGAATAAGTAAGGTTTTTTAGGTTTACCTGAGTGTGTGCTGATAATTTGTGATACATAAACGATAACAAATATTCTTTGTGAACGTTTTTCTACTTCAAGACGTCAGATGTAGGCTTCTTAAAAATGTTTTATAACTGCTATTTTTGTAGTGGTCCCTGATGTTATCTAGACGTGATTTGTAAAGTGAACTACAATCTCCAAACAGAACACTTCAATCACAAAATGTCCGAAATCAGAAAAAAACCAGAAAATAAGTCATGTAGGCACTGTTTTGTAAATTTTGAATTTACGGTGATTTCTCAGAATCTCTAAGCAAATTTGTACTTGTAGTTCAGCTGCACATTAACTTCTACAACCTGTTAACGTTAAGAATTAAATGATCTGTAAACCCTACGGTACTGCACACTTGCTGTTTTATCCAGTTCTTGTTGATCTCTGTAGGTGCCCTTTAAAAGGCACCAGACAAAATATACCGCATGCTACTGACAGTGTCCTTCCGATTTTCTAACTGAATGGCGCAAACCTTTCCCGTTCTGAAGTCGATCGAACGTATAGTAACGAATGAAAAGAGCAGCAACTTTATAAAATATAACAATCTTGTCACTTCTGTATTCGAACTGATCTATTGCAATTAGATTTCAACAAAATGTAGGCAGCCACTTTTCGGGGAGGGATTTAGGTTCTAGATTACTTGTACCGACCTTGTAAATGTCACGTTAATGCTTACTAAATCTATTTTAGAACCTATGCACATGTTCCTACGACACCATTTCCAACATGGCTGAACATACCAGTGGCAGAAACACAATCAGATGGCCAAATATGGTAAGTGTCGACGACATGTTATAATGAGTGGTGTTCTTGAGCTTAACCAGACTTGTGGCGAAGACAGCGATGACGACAATACACACATGGAAGATCCAGTACCATTGAGAGTGAGGGTGGCCGGAGAAAATTCTTGGGTCCGGGCCTTGCAAAGGTCAGCAACAAGTTTTGTTAATGCTATACAATTTTAATCAAGACGTTTGTTTGACGCTTATTCATGAAATTCTTTATCATAATGTCAGTAGCTGCAAAAATTTGTAGCTTGAATTCGCCTAGCTCTTAAAATCTTGAAACCCATATGGGCCCGTGTTGTCTAAAACTCAAAGGACCGTGTTGTTTATGGCTTCAGGGTCCGAACTGGCCCTCGTTGTGTCTGAGTAGATCATTTGGTATCCTCTTTCATCATACTGCAAAAATTTATAGATTTTATAGTTTGTAATACGTTGTAATTTGCTGAAATGCTGATTTTGTATTATGAGAGTCGATTCTTTATAAGATCACATTCTCCATCGTTCCTCAACCAGGCTACATACTGTATCAAAATAAATTTTGAAAAACACTCAATGTACATCAATTGAGGAAGGCACTGATTTCCATAATGATGGTATGTTGTGTGCAGTGAATGGTATGTTGGTACTTGATGTTCGTGTATTAGCCTTTAGAATTATTTGATATCCAATAGCGTTGTAACTTCTATGAGTAAGTACAATCTAATGATGTTTTGATAGATAGTTGAAGAGTAGATGCAATCCAAGAGTTAAAATAACAAACGATCTGGTTCATCACCATTTTTCTCCCTGTTTTACTTCCCCCATCACTTTAACTTTAGTTATTACACATTAAAAACGTAAATAATCAAATATCATCGATAGCACAATATCACGTTTACAGATTGCTTTAAACATGCACATAATTTTAGTGCAAATGGCAACTAGTGCCTTGAACAATCCATTCTACGCATATCCTTGACAGAGGTACATTGCAATACACCCTATGGAATACCCACACGACTGCTTGATATCCCCACATACAGCATTTGAATTCCTTTTCAGAGAATTCTAGCTTCTCTCGACAACAGAAATACCTTCGACACCCTACTCAATTCCTGCACTTTCCCCAAAACATCTTATCTCCTGTTTTGCTAAAAGATCTTCCATTATCAACATAATACAATACCCTAATACAAATGTCGTACACGTATTCATAAGTAAGTATGCGGCAGTGTATTCTACTTTACAAAGTGTTGATTGCTCTAGGCTAAGTTCCAAATCAATAATCAATTGAAGGTACTTGGTGAAGTATTCATACAAGAGGTATGTGGCATCACAAATTTATAGCAATGATAAATTTGTATCATAAGCAACATAAGCTCCATTCAAACTGCAAAATAAAAAACAGGGGCAAGATATTTTAACTAAATAATTGAGCAGTGAAAGTGATGTGTTATGCGTTAAAGATAAGCCAAAACAATAAATGATTAATCAAATCAAATTGCAAACTACTTTCCTTTTGACAGAGTAAACTCCATAGGATTCCACCTGCAATATCTGCATAGCAGGGTAGAGGGATTACAAGAGTGCGTTATTTTTCTGAAAAGACTTTGATCAGAGTAGAAAGGGGGATTTAAATGCCGTGTAACAAGAAAAGGTAACAGGAATCACAACCTGATAACAACGAGGTTTTCTAGCATCATCACTTTCATTGTTAAACACACATCAATATGACTACTAATAGCATCGAAGTAATCATTCCTATTATCATCTCTATTATCAGTATCATCGTTATCATTACACTATATATTGTCATTACTCGTCACCATCATGACCGTTACCATTATCATCATCTTCATTATAAATCATCGTTAGAATCAATATTATAATCATCAGCATAATAATCATCATCGTTGTCACCGTTACTATCATCATTTATTAATAGTGTTATTATTATTATCAGCATCATTATTATCGTCTTTATAACCATCACCATCACTGTCACCATTAGTATCATCATCGTGATCATCTTCACCATTATCATCATTATTATCGTCGTTATCAGTGACCATCATCAATTATCATCAACACTACTCCCTCATTTAAATATTCTGAGCTTCAGTCTAACAAGATTAGTCTAAGTCTTCAACTGTCATCTCATTTGCAGTGGCTGTTTCACTACCACATTCGTTGTCAGGGACGACACACGTCACATTATAGTGGTGCGGCCAGAAAACGAGTGCAGCGAGTAACCGACGAACTTAACGACATGCACCGACGAGATGTCTGCAAACAAGCAATAGCTGCTACGGGCCTGCCTAGAATAGATTTAAACCTACGAGAATGGGAAAAATTCTGGTACGGGGGCGGCCGTACCTGCCGTACCCCGTGCGTCGTCGCTGGTTGTTTCTATCTTTGTAGGTAACACATGCATATGCGTGACGTGCAAATCTTCAGAGAGAAACATCCTCGAAGGGACGTTAAGCATTATTTTACCAACAAGGAAGAGTTTTTGATAGTAAATCCTAAGTAAACTCAGGATCTCCGTTTTTACTCGAGAGTATAAACTCGAGAAAAAATAGAGATCTGAAACGATATAATTTGCGGCACGCACTGAACAAAATAGTTCGGTGTGTGACGGAATCTGGTAACTAATCCTGCTATACGCGTCAGTGGAAATGGTAGAAGCTGTCAGTCTTTCACTTTTCAGCCTGGAGTAATCTATGATAATCTTATAGATAGTCTTCTATCCCCAAACTAAGATAATTGAGCCATAAAAGCTGTTTCTTAAAACCAGTCAACAACTGTTGTGAATCCTGAGCGGAACAGCAAACTTGAGGAATTGTAGAAAATCTATTTAAGTACGACGTTCGTTATTTGACATCACAAAATTCAAATTACTATAGACACAAAAATATAATCAAGCCTAAACAAGAGATGTGGAAGTGCAAATTTTTGTGGTCTTGCTTTCCGCAGTTTTGATTTCAGACTATCTTTAGGAGAAATAATGACGTCAATATATTTACGAAAGACTTTCGATTGCCTAGATTGTCACCCATATTACACATTCCTGTAGCTTCTTCACCTAAAATCACCTCAAAACGTATAAGACGTACGTCATATAAGACAAAGCTATATCAGGACTAAACAAATTTTAGTGCTTTTGCTGAAAAATCTTTTTGTCCCATTTTCTCTATATTATTTTTTGAATATTGATGCAGTGATCGCAATAACACGAGCCCAAGCCAAATATTCCCATGGAGCAATGTGGGCTGTGTTTTCTCATTTTTCTTGGTTAAGCAAGTTTATGATACAGCAAATGCGGTTTCCATTTATAGCTATCTTCGCCAAAACATACCTGTCAAATTCTATAACAGTGGGCATTACCTGCTTTCTAGTGAGCTCGCCGTGAACAACGAGACAATGATAAACAGCCTGCTTGTGAGACATTCACCTTAGCATTTACATGTCATTGCTGGCCGGTTACATTCGATATTAACAGTGCTGAGGGGCGATTATTGTAAGTGACTGAATGTGGTATTTTTAAAGAACAGCACGCAAGGAAAAAGTCCCAATTTCAAGGTGAAAATGATCTATTCACGACTTGATTACGCAGGTCTGAAAAATTGTTCACTTTCAAGTTGCGACTTGATACTAGTGACCCACAGGGGGGTAATGAACATCAGTTTAATTATGTACATTTGTACCATTCTATCTGAATCACAATGCGTTAAATATCAATTATAATCAGCTGCAGTGAGATCAAGCAATATCGTAGAATATTTCGAAAGTTAAACGAATTCTTTGTCATGCTTTATGATTGTGTATAAAAAGCAATACTAACTTGCCCATAACATTCATAAGTAAGGACAAATTGACAAACATAATGGATTGGACTGGATATTTATACATCTAACATTCAAAGTAAGAGAAACTGCACTCCAATAATATTCTTGGGGGAAAGGAATAACATACATTGACAACCTGTCTTCTTTGGATTCAAGGATTTTCCATTTGAAAAATAAACAAAACACACAAAGGAGGAGGTATAAAACATCAAGCACACATAATTCAGTCTCAGTTTCTCGGACTCATACTTTGACAGTTATTTATAACAAAAAGTGTATCCTGGAGTTAAGTCTACTAATGTTTAATATAAACACATCTACTGGAGTCGTTTTTCACGGTGATCTGTATTAACGTATTCCTCGACTGCCAAGGATGCAGCCAGAATTTGATCGAAAGAAGTAAGATTTGTTTCACGCGGTCTTTAATACGACCTGAGTTTACAGATCTAGGATTACAATCTTGCTTAATAACAAAAAGTTGAGCTATGTAACCATCTTACTTGATAGCAGGTTGCGAAAATGAGTGAAGTTAATCGATTTGTCGCAAATGTTCAATCAGATCGTCAACTGACTGCGGAGAAAAACAACATAGCCGAGGGAAGGTCATTACGTCGCCATGTTCATGGTTTGGATTTACAAAAACGTTATAGTAATAAGCTACTTAATTCGAGCATTAGTGCTATGTCAAACAAATTTCAACTTCTTCAGATGAAATCCAAGAGAAGAACCAGCTATATTGATGGAAACGACGTTGATGAAGTTTGTCAGAATTTACCTCGACTTAAATGCCAACAATCTTTCCAAGGAAATAAGGATTTGGTATGGTTAGGTGCCTTAGCTAACAAAGATTACGAGGTATGTCGACGCAGAGCTTCATGCTTTGGTAGTTTAACAGAGAACAAAACCGATATACCGACAGAATTGTCTCTTGCTTACCTGAAAAGTGACGGCGAAGATGCCACCCGAGACTCTATTGACAATTCTATGCCTGATACCTTGGAGTACGACGAGTCCTTACGTATTCACGACGAAAATGCAGAATTCTTAAACAATTCCGTTTTTATTTCCCAACATTATACTAAGTCTAATCCAGAAGTTAAGAAAAAGACAGTAGTACGAAACTCACCTCTTATACAACACCGTGAATTCCATTACGATATTGTAACACCTCCTGGCTCCCCACGAGTCGGGACATTCGAGGGAAGGCGATCAAGGATGATGATTTCCGACGGTAAGCCATTCAAAAGGCAACTAATACCTGATGTATGTTTAGCACAAGACCGTAAACTTGATCAGTCGTTGGAGCCGTTAAAACAAGTGCCAGAAATGATATCCCCAGAGCGTGCCGTAACAGCACGAATAAAAAAAGCGCTGTGTAAGACGACTTCGTTGCCTACTGCATCCTCTAAGGAATTGCAGACGCGTAAAAGCGTGACTGGAGCGACAAAGGTAAGAACACACCTCAAATCAGGAAAGGATGAAGATAATGTTCATGACGTATTAGCCTCAAATGGACACAGCAACGCTATCCCAGCTCTGATCCTTCCGAACAAAAAAACTATAGAGGACACCAGTGCGTCGGATGTAATGAAATTGTCGGAGACGAATCTTTTCAGTCGTCGGGAAACGCTTCCGGCAATAGTAAGTGCAACTCGATGTGCGCCAAGTACAACAGATAGATCAAGCGGCAATGAGAATGTCGAAATCATTGATTTGGATAATCGAGTTAGTAAAGAGATTGCGTTGTATGATAGGCACGGCTTAAACGAGTCACCAATACCTAGTCCACCAATATCTCCGCGAGTCACTGGACAATCCATGCTTCAATGTCACTATCTAAGAGTCCCACCGAGCAAATATTCCGACGACGATGAGTTATCACAAAATAAGGAATAGGCAAGTGAATGTTAAATATCATACTCACCACTTACAACTGTAGATTAAGCTTGCAATCTGAATGATACAAAGGACGAAGGACAATCCAGAGATCATCATAAACACAGAAATCGAAATATAAACGCCCGTTAGACTGAGTACATCAGTTCCAAGTAACCGTGTTATATGAAACCCTAGTGGTGGGTGGAAATTTTGTCTACGAAACGTAGGGGTGGGAGAGTTGTCCTCGAGATTATAGCTGTGAATGCCTTCATCTTGTATATAGTGATAAACAGTTAAGTTAGCATCTCATAACTATTTTACAAACATAAAAAGCATGCTGAATACATCATCTTCAAAATAAAAAATGACAATTAGTCATATATTGGTCATATATGCGTTTAAACCGGAAATAGTCACACGCGAGTTCGGTTTCGGTTACCACGTGTTCGAAATTTTTCATCCGTAACGAAGGCCGCCTTAAAAAGTTAAATATCAAATTTTATGAAATTATTAGCATAATTCTTCTTTTAAATGTGTGTATAGATGATATTGATCAATCTACTTCATTACTTCAATTGGTAGGCCAAAGGCGGAATGGGCTGACGATATAAAAAGATGGACGGGTGAGTCAGTGTCAAAATGCCGACACCTTGCACAACATCGGCATGAGTTGAGTACGTTGTCTGCTTGAGCCTCAATGACGTCACCGTCATGACAACGAAGGAACGAACTTCATTACTGGCGTAGATTCAACTACTTAGTTGCGAGTGTATTGTAGTCTCAGAGATCAAGTTAACATATCTCTTCTGTTTGCATATTGAAGCTAAACAAATTTTTCAATTATTTTAAACAACGGGATTGCATTTTTTTGGCACTGACTATGGTCGAATAGGTTATCGCATTAACAAGAATTATATAATTTTTCAAGGACAATCTCAGTTTTATGCTCAATGTACTTTAAATTTTGATAGAATAGTAATTAATAGAACTATGTTGTTCAATAGAAATATTATAATTTTATCATTAACAACAGCCAAAATAGCAGCAAACATTTAACCAGTGGAAAGTAAATTGAACTATAACATCAGTTATTAATGAAAAATATTGCCAATAATTGCATAAAAATTGGTATCAAAATTTTCAAGGTGGCTTTAGTTACCGACGAAAAATTTCGAACACCCGGTAACTAAGGCCGAACTCACGTTTGACTATTTCCGATTTAAGCGCGTATTCTACCTGGAAGTAGGGAAAAATGAGTAGTTCCTAAGATAAGAGCAATTACGGGGTGTGTAAGTACCTTCCCGACACGGCTATTTAGCAATAAAAAATGTGAAGTTTTTTGCCGCAAACTAGTCACATAAATATTGGCTGATAGGAAACCAGTCTTCCTTTACTGTATTCGGACACATCTACGTGATCCATGGCAGACAGAAAGGTCTGTAGATAAGACTTGATTGCTTTTTGCTACTATGCGGAGACTCTCCTCACGGCTTTATTTTTTTCTCACCATCTTTCTCCTTCTTCATTTTTCACAACCTATCAGCGTCAGAACAAAAGCTTTGCAAATAAGTCTCACAAAAAGTCCGTTTAAAGCTCTCCACCGTTGGAAACTTTCAAATCAAATTAAAAATCAGATAGCAAAAATGTAATGTTGTTTTACTTTTTACCATAACTTTGTTAATGGTAGAAATATCTCAAAATGTGCTTCGTTCCCCATACTATGGCACAGATAAACGATCGTAGACTCTAAATATCATGTGTAAACAGCTTTGAGAAATTTGAGGTCTGTACACGTCAAAGTAAGGATGAACTCCCTGCGTAAATTAGCCGGATGGTCACTTATCATCTTTGATGTATATCTAATCTAGCTGTTGCAGTAGTAATGCTCTGTCCAAGTTTGTTTTCAAAGACGCGTACTGGAAGCTTTAAAGTAAATACAGTCAAGTGAAAAATTCAATTGTTGTCATTACTATCAAAAATCTGTCCGAATAAAATGTAGATTTAGCTACGGTTTCGTTTGAAAAAGTGTAGATAGAAAAAATTTAAAACAATTCGACAGGGAATTACTCGATCAATTTTAGTTATAATCTGAGGCAGAGGTGGACAGGGTCATCTTAAGATGGGAATGAAAGCAAAGTTACAAAAATCAACCATCCGAGCTTCGACTGTTAAGCTAAACAACCTGACAGAAATCGTTAATTTTCATTCAGTCAACCACAAACGGAGGCTATTAAAACTTTAATAATAATTTTAAAAAAATTTCTTTTTTTTTTGAAACTTCAAATTTAGTTTTTGACTCAATGCATACATTTGGATACTCACTTACAGGAAGGCATACTCAAATCGATTACAATGTGTGCCAGAAATCTTAGTAACAAATGATCACGACAAAAAGAGAAAGTTACCAACATAAAAG
>JANTCA010086384.1:0-14078 GCA_024741275.1 Chironex yamaguchii | reverse complement strand
ATAGATAGATAGATAGATAGATAGATAGATAGATAGATAGATAGATAGATAGCTGGATAGATAGATAGATAGATAGACAGATAGACAGATAGATAGCTGGATAGATAGCTGGATAGCTGGATAGATAGATAGATAGATAGATAGATATATAGATAGATAGATAGATAGATAGATAGATAGACAGACAGAAAAAAAGATAGATAGATAGATAGATACATAGATGGATGGATGGATAGATAGATAGATCTATAGATAGATATAGGTTTTTATAATGTCTTGGCACTCATATATAGTACTCTCCTAGCGCTATCCTAATGAAACAATAACTAATAATTATCGGAACGAAAAGCTGTTAATACGTCTGTCCTATCTATTGTGTAATCGTAAGTTCAAATAGCACAATTTGGTTTTACTATTCATTTAACTTACGTGATAATTGCAACATTTAAACAAACACCTTAACCTGTGGTAAGAAAATGAGACATAAATGGCACATTCTTCATTTTAGTAATCTAAAATTATCTGATTTCTAATTTCTGGTCTAAACTGAGAACTTGGTCAGCTGATTGGTGTGCCGTTTCGAGTGTGAAGCTGCAATGTGTTCTTGTTATTGGACAATGTTCAAATAAGAGAAGCAAAATATTTTCCTATTAATGGAAGTAGAGTGGCCAGGCCTCTTTACCAAAAGGAGTATTCTCTTTGTACTCAGTAATCAGTGTTATGCATTCGTAACGAGATGGTGTCCAACGCAGGTTGAGTAAAAACTCAGTTCTGTGAATCAAAGATCAGCATAATGACAGTTGGAACTTGAGGACAAAAAAGCATACGATGAAAACTATTAATATATTTCTAGTCATAATGCGAAAAACTCATCACTAAAATGAAACTGTTACTACGATTTTCGGTCATTCCTCTTTTTGGCATGTATGCTGTAGACACTTTGAATTCATTCTGATAGTGCTTTCCAGCACAAAACTTTTGGAAACTTTTGCATGTTCTTTTAATCTGTCCAATTGACTTATATTGAATATAGTCAGATGCATCTCTCAAACAGAAGCCTTGCTCAGTCATCATGCTATTGTGACACGATACCAAGAATTGTTGTGCTGTAGGGCTAGTGTATAACCAGTAAGGACATTTGCGAATGCTTCCATTCTTGCAGGGTTTAAAGGCCCAACTAAAACTGGTTTATACATTGCCATATTCCTGGTCCTATGACAGAACCATGTTGTTGCAAGTTCAGTGACGGCAGAAATTGCATAAAATTGGAATAGAGCCAACATAAAAAGAAAGGACATAAATTTTCCATAGTCTAGAATGTAAGTAAGCACTTGCCCAAAAAGTTTTTGCTCCAGAACTTTTCTTTCGCTTTTCCTTGAAATATTCTATGAAGCATTATTGCATGTTCAAAAAATGAAAACATTTTCTACAATTGCCCATCCTTCAATTTATGATATCCTTGTATTGCATAGGTAACTGTAAGTATGACGTAATATTCCCAAGCATATTTAATCTTTGAGCTGTCTATTGAAAATCCATTATGTGATTTATTCTCCTAAAAGGCTATTTTATGCTTAGTTGTGATGAAATGAATTTACGTGTAAAATTTTATCGCAGTATTGACAATTCCAGTGGCACCTTACCTATCCGCGTCGTACCTAGTGGCATATAAGGTCTCCACAGAATGCCTCCATCCTTCCCTGTCGGCCACGGCAGTCCGTGCCTTATTCCATGTCTGCCAACCCGCATCTTCTCTCTCCTTCTGCACCATCCACTTCCAGGTCTTCCTAGATCGCTCTCGCTTTGTCCGGCCCTGGGGTGCCCACATCATGGTATGTCTGAGTGTATGCCCAATAAAGTTCCACTTTCTTTTCCGTATCTCAAGACATCTTCGCTCTGTCTAGGAGCTGCCTCGTGATTATCAGTTCTTGCTATCTCATTCTCAGTATTCTTCTACGACACTTGTTTTCTCGCGACTCAAAGGCTTGTGATATGCATTGTATCTCGAAAGGAGTATGGACGGGGTTACTTACAATATTTTTAGCGAGGATCTATTGAAAGAATTCTTAGTTACTTAACACTCTGAACACGATAATGTGTTCTGAAATTGTGTTTCAAGTCATTTTCTTTTTATATTCTGCCTCACAATGTACTCAAAACATGAAAACGAAGCAACCTTTATCCCATTATGGACCTATTTAACAAGTCAAATGAAAGGGACAACTTTGAAATAAATGGCGAAGATAATCTCTTGTGTAGAAGTAACGGCTTTCTTTAGCTTCTAATAGGATAAAGTATTCTCGAAAAATTCTTTTAAATGCTAAATTTAATGACAACAGTGGTTAGTTTTTTGTGAAATGTTTACCAATAGTCCAGATATGCGTCGCCAATTACATCTGCGTCTTCCTTTGAATTGATAACTTTCGTTAGCTATAGTTACGCTACCGGGAAAAATTTTCCACCTCAGTATTTACATAGAACTATCATCAAAAGATGCCAAAACGATCCTTGATTTTAGGACACCGCAAGAAAAAAGAAAAAAAAGCATTATATTTACATAAAGATGACAAGAAACTATTTTTGAAAATTGCCTATTTGAATAATCCGAATCTCTTTCGTGCTTGAATTGTTTGATTTTCTGAAACAGTTAAAATATTTGATTAACGATAAAAATGATATAGAAAAAAACAGTGCTATGCGAAGACCAGAACAAAATCTTCTGCATTCTATTCACAAATACATGCGGCAGCATAACCACGTTGGACAAATAAGAGATGCTGTCCAATGGTAAAGTCTATCGTTTCAAACTGATTACCAGGTGTCCGAAATTCTAAGAGTACTAAGCAGGAGACAGGAGTGAACGGAAAAGAGCTAGTACATTTCTAAATCAGTTGAAGTGAGACCTTGAACTAGACATCAAGAAAAAGATTCTCGGCAGAGAGGAGACAGAGCAAAAATGCAGGCATGTTCTCTCTCTTTTAGAGGAATTTTGTATCATAAAAATGGCTTTGACGAGTTACAACTGATGTAAATGCGGTTGAAATTAGAGGTTTTCACGTATGGTGTGACCAATGAAATTATTTTTTAAGTCTCGATGACCACGTTTTTCTATATTTGAAATGCAAAAAGTCCGGATACGTATTCCCTCGTAGATACGCCATTTCATAACATGGGTGTCTTTTATAACTATTATCATCTGTGGTAGCGTTCGCATGAGATAAAACTTCCAAGCTTATGTTGCAAGATTGGGCTTACCATAAACTGTGAAAAGACAAACTTCTAGCAATAAAATTAGTATTTAATTGCTAGCAAGATCCTTCAAAAGCCATATGTCACCTGTTTACCACGCTATTTTTCTTTCTGTCAATGCGGCTTTACCACTAACAGAGAATTTGTGTTGTTTTCCAATACATGGTCGCAGCATGGATTATTTGATTCTGAAGACGGTCACTAGCAAATCTACAAGGTCACTAGCAACTTGCTTTTTTCAACTCAGTCAGTATATGAAAGATTTACAAGCTTGGTATACTTGCACATTCTTAAAACTGTGCATTAATTCATTCAACACCTTTAATCATTTTGAAAAAGCTAAATGAGTGGACGTTTTTTTACAAATGGACGTTCTTTTTAGTACATGCTACACAACTGAGCGTTCTTGTTGGTACACGCTACACAAATGGGCGTTCATGTTGGTACATGCTACACAAATGGACGTTTTTATTGATACATGCAACACAAATGGACGTCATTATTGGTACATGCCACACAAATGGGTGTTCATGTTGGTACACGCTACACAAACGTACAAAATTCAAAACGCAAATTGGACTGTTTTATGTGTTATCTAATAGTACTTCTTTTCCTTCGCATCATGAAAGTGCATGCAATTAGCAACCGAAACAAAGGTTTCTTTAAAGATGACATTTCAGGATACAATTTTAGGTATAGCCAAGGTCAAATCAAGGACTAACATTATCTTTTGCACCGTCACCTTCAACCTTCCAGCACTCTAAAAGTCAAGTCAAAATAATGGCATTCCATAATCGTTTTTTAAGCAATTCACTTTCAAATGATATTAGAAATTGAAAAAATTGGATTAGTCAATATGTAATTGATGAGTTCTTACCATGCATTTGGTGTTCAAAATAAAGATAAATATCAACTTTTTTGTTTAGACAAAATGTATATTATCATACTACTTTGATCTGTTCGTTTATATCAAAATTCAAAATCTAGATTATGCAGCCATTTGCACTAAAGCGTTTCTACAACAGTAAAGGCCGGCGGGACCAGCCTATGGCAAACAACGTACCTACAAATCAACATAAAAACAACAACTTTGGATCAAACTTAAAGTAAACGTTTTGCAGTACTAATGATTAGAGATTACAGTCAGGCAATTTGTGCGTATTTTAGTGTTTGCATTGTACTGATATCCAGTCTGTTAAATTGTTCACAATGTATTTTACGTTGTTTAGGATTATGCAGGTTGACTTTAGGCTTTTTATGACAGCAGACCATGCTGTCATAAAAATACTGACATCTAATATGGCTTTCGTCATTTCTTTATATTTTGATTATAGTTTTGGATGGATAGGGTTTCGAACCTAGAACCGGTCACACCAACGACTTTACAATTGGTCTATAATGCCTGCTCGGCTCACCACACATTACGTACAGGATAGTCTACGAAAAGGCGAACTTACAGTGCTACTTTTGGACTAGACGCTTACTGTAGCATTCAGTGTGCTTGCACAGTAGTGTATTCCAAGTGCTGCGGGAACGAACATGGCTGCCACTCTTTACATCAAATCAAAATGACGTAGGAAGAATGTTTGAATTTGTAATTTATTGTAAAACTATATTATTGTAAAACTATATTTGCAGATTACAGTGTAGAAGTTAATATTCTAGTCAGCCATGTCAATGCAAAGCAAACTTTGGTCACCTTATGAAAAAATAGCATTGATAGCATCAGAATTTTAGCTAAAAAATAGCACAATTACTATAAAATTATTTTTGTGGTGCAATAATCAAACAAAGATTAAGTATTTGACATTTATTTACAATGAAACCATGTTCAAGTGTTTGGGTATTAAAAGTATCATATTCCCCTTATTTTATATTAATCAATGCTGTTTCCTTTTTGCTTTAAAAGCAAATTACACTAAAGACGGAATTATCCAGACTCAAGTCATTACGAGAAATCGTATTGTACAAGTACAGTTAATGTTTGTCCAACATATACCTACAAAATTTTACCCAGTGAAACTTTCCCAGTTGAGAACATGTGTTCCGTTTTGCTACATTGGCAGAACAGCCTACCTTTTTACTGAATTAAATTTCAACTTTGCTTTTATGCTTTCTCTATGAAGTTTGTTGTATACTATTCTCTGTAAGTTGGTTGAAACAAAAATGATCTGGACGGATTGTTATCCTATTTTTCCTGCTAACAATTCAAACTGTTAAATGCAAAAATCCAAATTTGAAAGCATTAATCAATTATGCAGGAAATGTTAAAATTGTGAGTACTGGTGATTATTTTTATTTGGACAGGAACTCACTTTTATCCATTCTTGCTACGTACTTCAAAAATCTTTTGATAATGATTTTTCGATGTAGTAGTACGACAAAGGTACACATGCAAGCGTAGGATGTACTAATAACGCGGTGAAACTTTGTAGACCATACTTTCTCCTACAGTCCGGGAATTTTTACTTGATATACGGATCTGAAGTTTCTTTTACCGACGAAAAAAAGTTAGACTATTTACTTGCCTCTCGTTAAAAGAGAGTAAGCTCAAAATCAAAGTTGTCAACAATAGGTTTCGTTTTGCTAATTATACCTCGCTGAGACTAAATGTATGTTACGTTTGGTTAAACACGAATCATGAATTTAACAGTAAAATTAGGCCACTCAGATTTGTTAAGTAGGACCAAAATCCTCCTTGACATTTATATTAGCCGTAATTGTCACTGCGAGACATATTGTTTGCTTTGCGTTAATTAGAAAACTTGAAAATTGGCAAATTGTGTTAAACAGCTTGCAAATATAGGGAATTCCTTTTGCAGAATAACTGTATTGCAAATTTAAACTAGATTTTATCATACCGAGAAATATTATGATGTCATCTATGGCTGTGTTAGTGGCGCCAACTTCAGTAAATTTACCAGCGGATGAAATAAGCTGTCCAATGGCATTATTTTAACGCACAGTGAAGTTTCTAATTAACGTATCTGATAAGACAATAACTTTCCTTCGTCGTACTCCATGTTGCCATTCAACAGTCAAAATAAACTTAACAACCAAACGTTTTGTTAAAGTATAATTATTTTCAAGAAGAACCGATCTTTATTTTCTAATGCATAAAATTTAATTAATATACAACTAAAGGTAACTTTTATTTGTTTTATTACTTTCCATGAAGGTGTAGCAACTACATCACAAGATTACGTGGTGAAATTGACAAATGTTTTTGGTCTTCGATAAATATTAGCCAAAATTGTTCCTATCATCTTACGTCTACTAGGGGTACTGTTTTTGCTGATGAATAAATTTAAAACACTGCTTTTTACATATCGGAAATCATATTCATTTGAATTACCATATATTTGGAATAAAAATATTGTCTGATAAGAATAAACTTTAAAAGGTGACGTTTGCCTTTATAACAACTGCGCAAAGTATTGAAATCTAAAACTAAAAATATGGAGACTGTGAACTTTCATTTTTTTTTGTTTGATTTGTCTGACATAAACTCTCCTTATATTTTATTATCTACCATCGTATTCAAAAGAGAACATGACCAAATCTAAGCTTCTGTTCAGTAAAAGGTACAAGAAGGGAATATAAATGAAATTTAGCAATTCAAAACAATCCGTTTCCTTGGCAAAAAAATTGATTTAATTATTTATTACAACTGTGTTGTCATTTTTAACGTGACAATGATAAGAGAAACTTAATAGTAAAGTGATTTTTTAAATAGTTAAATCACTGGCCAAGAAAGGTATGAATCTTGTATCCCAAAACAAACGAAAAGTTTCGTTTTCACTCGAAAACTGATAATAGGGAAAAGGTGTTGCCAAAAACGTAATCCACGGTGTCATAGTGAGTCATTCCACGATTTGTTAACTTGCAAACATGATACAAATGTCATCTGATGACCAACCTACGAACACTGTTATGCTGGGTGACGAATGTTGTCAAGCAAAATTTAAGCAAGATAGATTATTAGACTAAAAAATTGGTGCATTTGCTAAGAAGATCATTAGGAGCAAAATAAAGCCAATAATTCTTATTTTTATGCAAGATAGTGCTCCTAATCAATCAAGGGAAACAGTTTGTACATGATGTACACATATATAGATACATACATTTCCAGTACAGAATATGAGGTAAAGAAAAATGCATTATCGACATTATTGAATATATTATTCCCTAAAGGATAACTGTCTTCTCCATATTTTGATAAAACATAATATATATTTTGTCATACACCTTGATTTTAATATCCGCCAGTGCTAATAGTCTAAGTTTGTCATAGGAGAGAAATTTCTCTTAATTTTTGGCATATTCATTACACCTAGGTTAAGTTCACACAAATTACTTTCCATTTATATAGTACAAGAAATATTTCTACAATTTAAAACATAGGTAGCAATCTCAAATCAAAACGTCAGCTTCCCGTGAAACTTGTAAAACTGAGCTTCTTAAGCTCTTGTTGTTTCTTTCTTGTGCAACATATTACCTGCAATGTTATCGAGTTCCGTGGCTATGTCACCTTCATTGTTGCTCCTTTTGTTTGCCATAAGAAAGACGAGTTTCTGTCCATCTTCACCGATTGGCAGGTCATACCCTCGTGGTAATGAGCCATCCGTGCCGTCTGTATTTATTTCCTCGCGTGCTGCTCGAAGCTTTCCATTGAGTAAGTTCAACTTGTTTACTGATCGTTTGCCAGACCGTGGTTGATTTTTTAGCTCAATAATAGCATGCGAGTCATCTACTGCTAAGTTATTCGTTGATCGTTTCCAACTGCCCTGTTTCACTTGTCGTAAAAGGGAGAGCAATTTACTGTCTAACGAAAGAGATCGCTTTCCAGATCTGGGCTGATTTGCACTTGAAAATGATAAAGCTTCATCAAAGTTAGAGTCTGTTAAATGGTTCCCACGTGTTTCATGAACTGCTCTACTAGCTAGATCACTTTTGGCCGTCAGATCTTGCCCCTCCATAAAACTAGCCAATTTTCTCACTGTTGCTGAGTTGTGATCTCTAAGATAAAACCCTCTCTCCTCACTGGCATCAGTAACGTCACTATTATCATACACGTATACATTTCTACCTGCTCTTGGTCTCCCGTCAAATTCTCTTCCGGCTCTTGGTCTTCCGTCTTCCCTTCCAGCTCTTGGTCTTCCATCGAATTCTCTTCCAGCCCTGGGCCTTCCATCTTCTCTTCCAGCCCTGGGCCTTCCATCTTCTCTTCCAGCTCTTGGTCTTCCATCGAATTCTCTTCCCGCCCTGGGCCTTCCATCTTCTCTACCAGCTCTTGGTCGTCCATCAAATTCCCTTCCAGCCCTTGGTCTTCCATCTTCCCTACCAGCTCTAGGCCGCCCATCAAATTCTCTTCCAGCTCTTGGTCTACCGTCCTCTCGTCCAGCTCTTGGTCTTCCGTCAAAGTCCCGGCCTGCTCTTGGCCTTCCATCATATTCCCTTCCGGCTCTTGGTCTTCCATCTTCCCTTCCAGCTCTAGGCCTTCCATCATATTCCCTTCCGGCTCTTGGTCTCCCATCTTCCCTTCCAGCTCTAGGTCGCCCGTCATATTCCCTTCCTGCACGTGGTCTGCCATCTTCCCTTCCGGCTCTAGGTCGCCCGTCATATTCTCTTCCTGCTCTTGGTCTTCCGTCTTCTCTCCCTGCTCTTGGTCTTCCGTCTTCTCTTCCTGCTCTTGGTCTTCCGTCTTCTCTTCCTGCTCTTGGTCTTCCGTCTTCTCTTCCTGCTCGTGGTCGTCCATCAAATTCCCTCCCTGCTCTGGGTCTAGTCTCATATTCTCTTCCAGCCCTTGGACGACCAATGAGTTGTCTACCTGCCCTAGGCCGTTTAATTTCCTCAATTTCTGATCTCACTATTTTAATTGCATATTCTCTAGGATGAAATTCGTGTTCCCGTCCTGCCCTTGGCCGGTAATTGGTCAATTCTTCGTGCTCTCTTCCTGCTCGAGGCCTTGTTTCAAAATCGATTTCATCTCTTTTGCCACTTCTTGGTTGCTCAGTTTCAAGTTCCGAGTTTAGAGCTTGTGATAAACTTCCCGAGACTATGTTGCCCAAACAATCAGAATTTATAGATCTATCGTCACTTCCATAACAGTCCTGTTTCCCTTGACAGGAGAAAAGGCACATAGCAATCAGTACAATTAGGAGGTAGCCTTTGGATTTCATAGTTGTTGATCCTGAAATAGCCGAGTTCTTGAAAGTATCCAAGTCAATATAAGTAGTGTGAGCCTACTAGTGCTTTATCAAGTAGGACGTATACTCTTCTTCGTAGTCTTCCTAGTATTACCAATGTATCCTAGAGAACGTAGTACTACAGTAGAATTGCAGTTAAATATTCCACTTGAATCGAGTGTCAATGACTAAAGAGTATTTATTGACAAAATTAAAACTATGTGAAGACTGTACTTTTTAAGATCCCATGGCACAATTACCAACTGGTGTCCGAAACAAAACAAAAATTCTCGTGATATCTTTTCCTGATGCTGACTTACAATTCACTGGGCGGTATCCTCGTGGCCTGTTAAGTGCTTCCACCTAGCTTCAGAGCGGGGACTAAATCCAAACTTTGAGAAAACTCATTTTATTTGATAATTCGTTGATGGTGGGCGTTTGCATTTCCTTTCATTGATAAGATAATCGTTTAATTCTTTTCTACACAAGGACGATCTGGGTAACGCAAAATGTGGAAAACATCTGTATTGAACGGCTGGGCAAAAGCGATTTCCCGCAGGTTGAGTTAAACCAGGGGGGTTACCTAAAAATGAAATCACCTTGACAATCTTCACAATAACAAATTTCACAAATAAAAAAGAAATATGTCTACATTTTATTTGTTTTCAGAGCGGATTTACAGTTTTGAATTTATAATTTAGACATGTTGATCTTCTATATTATTATGAAATTATGTGACAATATTTGAAACAAGTAGATAAAAAACTTAAGCTTGAAAAATATTTTCGCCAATTGACTTTTATCAGTAAATAAACATTCTCTTATGCGAAAGACCTTTAACTTCACACGGAACAATTACAGCATATCTATCATTTCCGCTTTGATAGTATTTTGAAAATCTTTGGTAAAGTTAAAGGAGTAATTAAGTATATTTATTCTGAAAATTTATCTCTAGAGGGATATGCACCGGTTTGGAAACTAATTAGCACTGCAAACTATAACCGTTTGGTAGGAAGAATAACAAACGTTGTCCCATTGAAAGTCGTAAAAGTCTTTGAGTTTATGGGATGAAAGTAAAAGGATTTATAGTATGTCGTATCATACCACCCTTAAAAACCACAAAACGGTCCTTTAACGTTTCCTTACATAGCATTGAAAGGTAATGTTTACATAGAATTTAGATGCGGCTCAGACAAGAATGCCATCCTTGACTCCTGACCATGTGGCAAGGTAAATTGAAACACTAAATAAAGTTTCGGTAGGGTAAGATCTCACGAGATAATACTTATTTTTGATACTTACTGCAAGTTCCTTGTAAATTATCACTAAATAAACAGGTAGAAATACCACGTAACAAATGTAGTCAATATTTATGAGAATAATGTACAAAAATTCTAGTTAATGCTTCTTAAGTGTGATATCGTATCTAAAGTTTAAGATTTAAAGCGAAAGAAAATTTATCTCTTTATTCTTTTCAAGTAAAGCTTCTAGAAGTTCTTTGTTGTCTATGAACTTAAGTTTGCTAGAATTGACAATTCAAGTTGTTTGGAAATAAAAATGAAAACAAATGCGTGCTTGGATGATATTAGTACACGACATTCTTCGATAGCTAAAATTGAATTTCTTGCTTTTAAGGAAACACGGTAGTTTAAAAATTGATAAACTGAAAAGCAAACAAATTATGTCGCAGCATAGTGAATTCTTTAAAAGCTTTAAGACTGGAGAACATGTTTTAAATATTTTCAATCATCCAGATTATGGAAAGAAACATACAAATAACCAACTGTAAGATGTTGTATGCTGTGTCATTAATTGCGTTAATTGACCGCCTTGCCAATGATTAATTTGTTTTGAAATTTTTTCTTAAGTACGACTGTGTTTTGAATTATGATTTCTTAATGTTTTGGAGACAGGACTGGCAGTCAATTTCTTGTTGACAAACAGTTACTTTCCGAAAGTCTATATTCGCTCTAGTTGTCCCAAACTAGTTCACGGCCTTTCTTAGGGGACTTTGTTTACAACAAAATGAAGTGATTTTGGTAATTTGGTGTATATTTACTTTTTGTTTCGTTCCAGGGTTCATGTTAATACAGAAAATGACATGTAACTAAACACTTCATGCGCAAAATTGCAAATATTTTATTAACATACTACTTCAAAGATTTGATTGATTAAAACAGTCTTTCCTATGTTTTTTGAAGTTCACGCAAATATGTATAATTGATTGAAAACATATTATTGACTAGTTTAGAGATGTCATCATCTAAGCAAACCCATTCAGCATTTTAAGTTTGTAGACTGGTCGGACGCAAAAAGGAGTAACTAAACTCTACTAAATAGACTAACGGTGTGTCTTTAAATTAATAACCGATGATAAGTCTAAGAGAAGCTGTTATGGAAGCTTATTACGATATTCATGTTTTCCATTACTCTGTACAAAGCCGATTATATCTCGATTAATAAGAAATCAATAGTTGTTGATTGTATAAATCTTGAAATCAGTAATTTAACAATGGGGTATGATTAAAAATCTTAAAAAATCAATTGCATACCAGTTGTGCTAAGTACTTTATAGCAGTGTTTTCCTTGCATGTTTGTGAGGGGCTTGGCTAGATAAATGAACTAAAAGCTTTTAAAAGTAAGCAATTTCTATGGCTGCTGTAACGAAATAGGATCATATCTAACTATACCAGACAATTCTGTCCTCCGAAGAAGCTCTCATATCAGTGATCTCCTTTCGTACATCTTGCTTGGAAAATTATTTATGCTTTAAAGTCCATATTTTAGATTTAGTATTACCAAACTTTGCTCACAAAGTAACTCTCTCTCTCTCTCGATCCCTTTGATTTTCAGGGAATTAAAAACAATTGACAGAAGACAATTTGTCATATACACAAACAACATATCCTCTAACCAAATAATACCTGAAAAACAAGGACATAAATAGATTCAAATAGCATTATACAAAATATTTTTAGAAATTTAAGACAATTGACATCTGTAGCCAACCTAAGATCACACTCTATAGAAGATGTGAACAATCGACTAAACTGGAGAGACAAAATGAAGTACACTTTTTCTTTCTCTGGATTTGACAGCTTACTGCAGCTGTACCTCATCTGTCAGACTCTTGTTTGTTAGTCACAACAATACAAAAGTTATCTAAGGAGGAATATTATGTGATGTGAGGCAAGTCAAAACGAAAGAATCAGCTACAAATATCACAACATATCAAACCAATTTATAGCATTTCTTAATTTTCTGCATTTTTACCTTATTCAGTAAGCTTGAGGATATTAATATAATAAGTTATCCGAATAACTTTGGTGTTTATTACTTGCAGGCTTGAAATACTTTGTCTCTTAAATGTATTGTCGTAAGCCATTGTATCAAAGCTCTATACTTAGCTTTCTACTGATATACTAGGTGTAATAAACTTGTAAGGTTGAAGAACAACATTGTTTGTGGACTCTCTTGAATTACTTCCGTACATATTTCTATTTAACTTAGCAGGAAAAAATTAATTTGTATACAATGTATCTTGGCAGTTTTACACTTCACAGCTGATTTAATAATGTGTGAAATAATGTTGATTACTATTGGAGGCCAAAAGAAGCAGCGTAAATTCCAGGTAACCATGTTGCTCTTAATCACAGTCAACAAACATATTTTATATTCCTTCTAATATTCTGTACATAAAGATTCGTTTCATTTTACAAGAGCGCTGCTTTTATTGTACCCTACAGACCTACTTTCGTAGCGAAAAATATTGTTGATGTATAATTGTATGAATTTAAACTTTGTTGCATGACACAGCTAACAGAAGTCGTGGAATTCATATTTATGGATGTTAACATATTCAAGGTGTTGTTAAGATCTTGATGTTGAAACACCTGTTCTACACTACAGTGCTAAAATAAGCCACAGTATATTATTGCACGATATGCACGATACACAAATGCATAATACTTATTCCTAAATGCAAAGTATTTGTGACGGACATTTCAAGTTCTTAATAATACAAGCTGAAAACCGAAGTGGTTAGTTGAACAGTTACTTTTTAGGCAACCTCCTTTGTACTTAAACTATGATATCCTTTATTGTCATACTTTCATAAACATGCCGATAACACAACTTTGCGTTAGGCTTATGATTCCAAGAACATGAGATATTCTTCATCAACAAATTGTGCATTAATGCTACATTTGTTTGCGTGTAGGTTTGTGAGTTGTTCTTTCCTTGGCTGCCTCTCAGTGCAGCTATTGTGGTAACGCTATCCTCTTGACAGTTCTGTGTTAATGTCTACTGAAACCATTTATGTAAATAAGGTTTACATATCATTGTTTCCTACTTGTCTACATGCCGGATACCTAAGCGGAGGCATTAATACATTAACATACATTACTTACAATGTGAAGCATTGCCACAAGTGCTCTAATACCTTTGTCAAGAGTGGAGTATTACCACAATAACTGCACTAAGTGGGAGACACCAGGGCTCAAACTCATTACGTCAAACCTCCGTACTGTCGGCTCCCACTTAGTGCAGCTATTGTGGTAATGCTCCACTCACTATATATGCATATATATGTATATAATAATCGCAAACACAGCCACAGAAAAGCGATCATTTCAATATCGT
>JANTCA010086362.1:0-11633 GCA_024741275.1 Chironex yamaguchii | reverse complement strand
AGGTTTCTGAATATTCAATGAGCTGTACTAAAAGGCAAACGTCCATCAAGCCAATGGAGTCAGCAAGGATTTCCAGGTTTCTGAATATTCAATGAGCTGTACTAAAAGGCAAACGTCCATCAAGCCAATGGAGTCAGCAAGGATTTCCAGGCTTTTGAATATTCAATGAGCTGTACTAAGATTTTCCCCTCAGGGACTTTCTCGCCAATTGGTTTCAAATAGTTCAGCCTGATCCAGAACCCGGACGGCAAAGTGGATCACTCTCAAGAGTGTATGGGTTTTCCCTCGATTAATACACAACCATGGGAAAAGACATACAGACGAAAAAGGAAACAAAAAAATAGTAAGAAAACAGCACCTCTTTGATGAACGAAACCACAACTATCGAGGGGAAATCCGAAGAGGGAAACTCGTCACTGCTATATTCGGTAATAAACCAAAACTATTAAAGAATGACTAATGGTAGTACTGCTTCCATGATTATTCTGAAAACTAGAAATCCCAAATGACCCTACCGGCTTGCTGGTCAGGACTCTTTCAACGATTTTCTACTTTTGCAACTTCACTCCTTGGTAAGGTTTCCATGGATGCTGCAGTTTTTCTGTATAATGTATAATTAAAGTACATATTGGCGCAACATGTGTAAGCATTTAGTTAAAAAAGATAATAATTCAACGTCTCACATATTCCAATTCTTGTAACTCCTTGGATAATTGCTCAGTAAACTGTTCCACATTTGTCAGTGCATCACTAAACTGTGTCAACATTTTCTCTAAGTCCTTTTCCTCTCGCTGGGTCAGACTTGTATACTCATCTCCTAACATGAGAATAACAATAAGAGAAACCATAAATAACAACAGGGTTAAACTTTTAAAACTTAGAGTTGTCCCAAAGTCCTATTTTCTTTTCCAGGCCTATCTTGTGTTTAGCCACTGAAAACAGCATCATGACTTTGATATTTGGCAGAATCTTAAATATTTGGCAGATATGGCTTATAGATATTTAATATTTGGCACCATCATGACTATTTTATAGATATTTCAAATATTTGGCAGGATTATGACTATTTTATAGATACTTTAATATTTGGCAGCATTATGACTATTTTATAGATATTTTAATATTTGGCAGCATCATGACTATTTTATAGATATTTTAATATTTGGCAGCATCATGACTATCTTATAGCTATTTAATATTTGGCAGCATTATGAATATCTTACAGATATTTAATGTTTGGCAGCATCATGACTATTTTATAGATATTTTAACATTTGGCAGCATTATGACTATTTTATAGATATTTTAATATTTGGCAGCATTATGACTATTTTATAGATATTTTAATATTTGGCAGCATAATGAGGATCTTAAATACCTCTAATATTTGGCAGCATTACGAGTATCTTATAGATATCTACTTAGCAGCATGGTAAATGGAGCCTTGTGTACACGTTTCTAATAAACAAGACTCAGTTGCGCTAGAAAGAGGTTGACTAAGCTACAAGGTAAAATAAAATACTTGTAAATTGACCACCCTTTTGGAAATAAAATCATTCAGCCACCAATTTTCAACCTTGAAGGTGTTAGTTAGTAAGGTCATTCTTATTCTAAATTTCAAATAATATAACTGTACCTGCATTTTCATTAATGTCTTGTCCAGATTGCTGAGATCTTGTTGTACTACTTCGAAGCCTTCCAGAAAAATCTACAAAGAAGGAAAAATAAATTAAATCTTGACCCAGAAACAGATCTCTGTAGTTAGGTCAGTCCAAGCAACTGCCAAAAAGCAAAACGAGATATGGTCACAAAACACTTGCAAGCAATGAAGACCCCACAAGTGGGGAACAGGATAATAAGGTCACTGTAGTAGGGCATTGCATTATTAGATGGTATACTATAATGTACTTTAGTATAGCCTACTATCATACTTTAGCATGGTATTGTATGTTGCAATATAATATTGTACAGTACAATTTACTACTGTATGGTAGCATACATTACTTTTTTGAGACATGCATGAATCTGACTTGCTATTCATTCGTCCAGTCTTCATAAAAACGTTTTACTGCACTGTAGATAAAATATTTTTCTTTCAAAAAATTAAAACCTAACACAAGGAACATTTTAATCTCATGTGTACAATAGATATTAGCATGCTTTTATCAAACATAATTACACACGTCAATGGTGACTGTACACATATACGGACTTCAAGATGAAACATACGAGTTGCTACTACTGTTTTTTAGAGTTGTGCTTTCAAAGGTTGTGGCAACTATAACTTTTGCAGCAGTCGGGTGTCCAGTCTTGTTCAACCAATTGTTCACACTGGTTTAGTCACTCATGCTTGAGAACTGCTAATTAGTTCTGCACACACTAATGTGCAATATAAACTGCAGGTTGACTCGTTGACTTGCAGATAGTACTCAGATGACTAAATGTGTCTGTGCAAGCATCTAAGAGTTACAGTTGCTAGCAACATGAATAGACAGGTATCCTGGATATGGGATGGCTAAGCAGTAAGACCGTACAGTACACGTATAGTAATAGTTACCGAGTTGCTAGGTAGCCAAGGTCTCAAAAGCATTGAGCAGCACTGGGTACGTGACTCATGCAACTGATATGAGATATCTTAAATAAACAATACACATACTGATGTTCCACAAAGTTAATCAAGATTAAAAGAAATACAAGACAATTATTGATTGATTTTGAATTTTCAAGTACAAACACATTTAATGCTAGAAATGTTAACAATATTATAATATTAAAGCAGCAATAATATAAAAGCACCAGAGGTGCTGGATCTCCAACTCCTTGTGGTTTGCTTAGCAATATTCAAGGTAAATTCTTTTATGACAGCCATCTTGAACGGTAGCCAAAAGGTAGCATTGTATGGGAGTTGCATGGGAATGTATGACCAGCACTGTCCACACTTAAAGAACTTTATACCTTGGAGTAGGGTAGTAACAAATTAGTGGTTGTATCAAAACTACTAGGGGACAGGAGTGAAAGATACATGTCTTTAGTACACTAATTTTCATACTCGTCATAAATACGGAGGCATTAAACTAAGCCAGAAGATGTACCGCACCAATCCTTAAATCCAAGAATTAGCATTTTCTATTATTCTGTGTTGCTGTATTTTCATCCACATGGGAAGAGCTTATTAAAAAGATCGTCAGAAATCTCTTTTTCTTTACATTTCTTCTTCTTCTTCTTAATCCTCTTTGTTCCGTCTGGAGGGTAAGGCGCCTTTCTTTACATTTGACAGAGGCAATACATACACAATGCATTGTCAGGCAAGGTTTCAATTTGTGACTCAGAATTCAAACAATGGGAGAAGGGTTGAAATAAATGCTATGGGGAATAGTGAACATTTATTTTTAAGGAAATACAACTTGATGTGTAACGACTATATTGGAAGTTTGCAACTGAAATTTTGAATCGCTTGTTTAGATAATGTCTTGTGTTTCTTCAATCAACCTCCAATATGTTTCTTGACAACACTAACTAGACAAATATTGTGTTTTAATTAAAAAATGTTACTGATTTTGACAAAGAGCTATCCTCATCATCATTAATAACAAGTAATACAGAATTCTGAGGGACAGTGTTTCCTTCCATTGACTGTTCTTGTCTAATAGTTTCTATAGGACTACTATCTATGGCCCAACAGAAAGACCCACAAGAACCTCTCAAATTAATATAAAAGGGTTCGAATAAAATCAAAGGGTTGGAAATTTTTTGTAACATTAATAAGTGGTAGCGGATGTTTCTCGCAGTTTTAAGTCTAATGTCACTGGTTTAAGTTCACTAAGCAATTAAATTGAAGCCCTTTAAAAAATACTTGCGCCCTTCATAGCATTTCTTACTTCATAGTGGACTTACATGATTCAATCCTGGAACCTATTGTTTCATAATATATTATACTTAGAATCATATATCCTAAGATCGTCATTATTCAAAGGGAATTTGTGAATGTGGGTTATTGATTTTATTTTTTCTGTATACCTAACTAGACTTTATGGACTTAAAAGGAATATAACCAGTATGTGATTTTTTCAGTGAATGTTGGTCTAAAGGCTGGCAGATCTGGAATGTCTACTCATCAGACTAATATGCCAAAATGTTCTAAAAATATAAATTAACAAGAATAAGAAATGAGAAATGGTAGCAGAATCAGTAGGCGAGCCAAGTTAGAATGATGAGGAAGGAGCTAGCAGTTAATCTTGGGTCACAAAAATTAGTACACATCCTGCTTATCAATTGCCAAGAATATTTCAAATATCATCTCTTATTCTGATCCCCTACTTATTATTTTTCACAATTTTACAAAGTTCCAGTTGTATATATTCATTAATGACTATGCTATATCCAATTTTTCCGCCAGTTAAATAAAGGAATGTGAATGAACTCAAGTTAAATGCCTTGTTTTGTCAGTTGTATTGCTGGAAACCTCTGGATTACTCTACAACTAGATATTATCATCTTAAGTTAAACCCCAATCCACTTATTTCCATCCTAACCCCTCAATTTATCGATATTAAATTTTTCCAGCCCCCTGCATCAAATCCAGTTCCATTATCACTTGACACCGAGAGTGTATGCACAAAGCCAGTATTTCAATGAAATAATGGTTGTTTAATTTTTGCATTTTGCCAAATCACACTGAATACGAGAGCTGGACATCTAGCACTTTCAGCACATTCATATCATTGGTAATCACTAACATACCCCCTTCAAGAAGTTCTGGTGCAATATTCTTAAATGTTGGCTTTTTTGTTGCAAGGTATCTCTCTGAAAGCTAAAAATTGAAAAAATAAATAGCGGATAGCTAATATGTGAGTGAATTAACACTACTATTCACGTTTTAAAATTGAAAAATATCAACTGAAAAAGCAGGGTAAAGCTAAATTGCAAAAGATGTACAGTGCAACATGAGGTTAGCTGGGCACACCTTCTGCAACATGAAATCATGTCAAAATTCAATGCCTGTAACTTGGAGACCAGCATGTGGTAAAGTAAATGACTACCAAAAGAATTTTCTAGAAGAAACTAAGTGTTGAGATACTAGGGAGTTAGAGAGGTATTTAAGAAACAAGAATTTTTGGAGCTTGCTCATGTCTACGTGTACTAGCATTGACATGAGTTGGAAAAAAAATTCATAAAAAGTATGAATATAGTTGACAAAATGATTCAAACAATATCCATGCCATAGCTGTACTGACGAATATTCATAGAATATCATATGGATACCAATTACTGATAATTCAGAAAATGTTGTGTTTGTCTTGACTTTTTAAGTAGTCACAGCAAGTGGTAACAGTTTCAAAATGAAGATGGATGTGGAAAAAGTGATCAAGCTTGCAATGGGTCTGCATATGTCATGTTAAGGTATGTGCTTTCAAATCATATAGTGTTGTCAGCTGTTTATCAAGAACAGCATTGAAAAATACTTGACATATTTAGTAAATAGATTTTCCGAAAAGTAGAAGGGAAGACAAAATAAGTAAAGAAATTGGATAGCAAATTTATTGCCATTTTTTACAAAATGTTAGAATCTATCAATATCAAAAAATGTATTGTAGAACATTCTAGGATACATGGAATATGCCACAATGGAGTAAACATACTATTTGGAATATTCTAAAAAAGGCTAAAAAAACTATTCTAAGGATATTTGTTGAAATTTCGCCTGTAAGCTTTTCATGATGTTTCTTAAACACAAAACATCTTAAAGTGAGGTCATCTTATCAGTACTTTTAATCCACGTACACAAAATTGACATGAATGAAACCATAGGATCTTAATTATCTCAAAGTAAAAAAACACAGCTTATGTCACGTTCATGCTGTAAATCTACTTACTTCTCACCAACTACCTTCTTCCACATTTAGCTTACTTTGAAATATGATGAATATCACCATCAAAGCAGTTTTCAAAGAACGTTTTGAGAAAAGTCAAGAAGTGTTAAAAGACATTGAGGATGAGGATGATGATTCATCATGGTGTCACTGTTGTCTGAAACTATATCTACACCACAGGAATCTTATATAACAATAAAACAATTACAAAACTATGTTGTTTAACCCTCAATCCAACCCTTGTTACCTCTTCCATTGATAAATCCAATACATTCCACTTTTAACTACATTAAAACATCAACTCATCTCCCCATCTACACATCCATAAAACTATCTGCCAGCATCTTTATTGAAGAATCTAATTATGGAGGCAACCATCTCTCAGTCAAGGTTCCAAGCAAATAAAAATAACTACACTGGCTCCACAATATACAACAAAACAAAGCAGCTTTGCCTAATACACTTAAGATAATTAATCCTATTTTTTACTTACCATCCACAAAGTCTGGATGAATTCTTTCTTGTCAGCCATTCTGCTAGCTGCCCATTTGTAACATTTCTCAAAATGGAGGTCAAAATCTGGCGCATCCTGAAGTTACAAGAATCACATTGAAATAATAAAATTGGCAACTAAATGCATGAGCCACATATACCCAGAAGCTAAGCTGAAAAGTAAGTGGACATTACATTGATAGAAATAGGTATATCTCAGGTTGGATTTTGTCCAAACAAGTACAAGTCACTAGATTAGCAAGAAAAGTCTTTAAGTTTTTTTCAAGGGAAAGATTGCTTTGAATTCTATATAAAACAATGCAAGTCTTGAAATAGAAAAATGTATTGTAAAATACTTATTGTAACTTTTCAAATGTGTTGCCAGTCATTATCTAAAGAGAGAGCTCCTAAATTGGTAGGGTATCTAAAGCTTTCAAAAATGTACACAGCAAGAAGACAGCTTTAAGAAGGCACTTCTAAAATTTTTATCCAATTCAAATACATATTGAAATTCAAATTGTTGCCCACAAAATGTAGTACAACAACTTTTAACTGAAAAGAACTGAAGGTTTGTTTAAAGGAGGATGCCTGCTCATTATCTTAAGTATTTGGCCTTAAAGTACTCACACGAACAAACCTTGTTGTAATGATTATGTTAATTTGGTAACACGCTAACGCTTACACTAAATAAAAACATTGATAAAAAGGAAAAGAGAATGAGAAATAAAAACCCCAAAATGGTCAAAAGTGCATTTCAATGCCATGTATAACATTTCCTACCTTAAAAGGAGCATTTAATTCACCTTTTATGAGTACAGTTAAATATGGCATCTTAACTTGATTTTTACTCACTCATTGCACTCAGCCCAGACATAATAAAACACATTTTATCTGTTCCAGGACATGCCTTTACAGATTACTGTCTTGATTAGCTTTGCAGCCCTAATAATTAAATATGTATGCAAATAATGCAAAACAGGTTTAATACTGTCTGCTTGAGATTGATGCTACACTCACCGAGGAATCATGTTTTCCATCGACAAGTTTAAGATCTGATAATGGCCATGACTGTTTTTTCTTATACACCTCTTTGTCTGATTTCTGCACTTTGTAAAGACGGACTTCAAATGGCTTTTCTTTTGTAACTATGGGGAAAACAGAGCATCATTACTAAAATAAAAAATAAAAGTATATTTTACTGGCGTCAACCTCACCAGTGACAATACCAGTATATGAAATGTCAGAGATCTTGTTAATTCTGTTGATGAAGGAATAAATTTTGGTAAACGAAAACTAAAGTACTCAAGTATTTTATCTGGTCAGTATCTGGTCTCTCATAAGACAAATGGCATTGACTTTATTATCAGACCCTTGTTTTTCCAAATATTTAAAGTGCTTTGATCTGTAACTTTACCAGCAAAAGCATTTATTCATACTCAGTTGCCATCAATATGGCAATTATAAAGCTACCGCAACTTCAAAGGAAAAATTTTAATTTTCATCTCAAATAAAAATTTTATGTAGTTAGTCATGTTCATCAGACTTCATTTATCAGTGTTTATTATCTAAACAGTGACAAGAACAACGTCCTTTAGAGCTAAACATAGTTCACTAGGTCCTTGCTAAATGTTTACAGTAAATGTCTTTAAGTAAAGCTGTAATTTTCTATAAATTCTGCTGGATAACCTTGCTTTTTGTGAACTAGAAGGTGATGTTTTCCAGTACTAATGACTGTTGAATTTCACAACAAAAATTATGATTTATTAAACAAAGCCAGGCAAAACATACTAAATATTTCTATATCAATGATAAAATATTAACTCTTGCACAAGAAGCTGTCAATGTTTTATTTGCAAATATTAAAATATTAAACAAATTGGCGTATCTATGGCATACACAAGTATGTGATGGATCATTTATTTGTCAAGTTTGTCATCTCTTGACAATGAGCCTCAGAACTCCATTAAACATTTGTGACACACAAGAAAATACTCCTTTTTGTGACAACAATGAAAAAGGTTAAATAGTTATGTTATAATAATTAAGCAATCAAGTTGATTGTTATGCTGAAAACCTTCTACAATAGGTTACATGCTGTAGCATTAACAATGCAAATCGAGCTATAGTGAGTCACGTTTATTTCCTGTTGATATTTAGATCCAGTATCCCTCAAGTGGTACAAACTCAGGATTTCCAAATCATATTTAAAAGGCATTTTCTTCCAAACTACTTAATAAAATTCCAATGCATTGAGCTAATGAATGCAGACAGCATGCTCTTGTATAAACAAAACACATTTTGAGATGAAGTCATCAAGCACATAAATTTTAAAGTTTGTTACCTTGAAGCTACAAAAACTGCTACCTATGAGCATGTATCCAACTAGATACAATTATGTATATGATCTATTTGTATGCAAACCACAAAAGTGTTAACCTTTATAAGGTTTTTGCAAAAGCTAGGTCAACATTCCGTATGAATGTTCCCTAGGATTCACATTAACGAGCATAAACCTAACCTTTGTACACAGGAGAATTCCATGTTCCTTTAGTTGTCTGTTGAAAAAAGGCTTACCTTTTCTTCTACTTTTCATCCCTTTTTATGCTTTTCTTCTCCAATCCCTGACCTATATTCACTTCTTTAAAATTGGCCTTTTCATCCTACCTTGTGCTGCATGTTCAGCATTGTTGTCAATAACTAAGGAGTCTATGCTCTAAGGAGTCTATAGGATCAGTGACTTTGGGAAGTGTTATACTTGACTTGAAAACTAAATGCATTTGTCAAGCTTTGTACTTTTAAAAAATATGTATATTCAAAAACCAATGTTCCCTCTGTTCAAAATGGTCCCTGGTTTCATTATCTTAAGTTCAAGTCTTTCAAGTCTCACAAGACAGAACCTATATTATTAATGATCTCACTGTGATTAACGACATCTGACAAAGAGTTCCTGTTGCTTGCTACTGTGAAGAGAGCAGTTAACAAATAGCTATAAGCAGTATAATCAGTCAAGTAGGTCTTCCTATCTTTCATTCAAATACTTCAATCTTAGATCCATGACCAAAAATTTTCTGCAGGTCTCCCTTGGGAACTGACATGTTTCTTCACAAAGATTCAGGTAATGGTTTACACTGAGTACAACCATTTACTCTATGGCAATGCTTTTTCAACTTGTCACCACTAAAATGTCATCAACTAATTAGTAAAATAATCAATCTACAAACAAATTGTTATAAATGCTTTCTAGTTTACCCACAGATGCTATGTGACAACCTGCTGCCAAAACATGTCACTGACAATCACTCAGCAGCTGGTCAGTAACTCTGTACGTCCGTAAATAATTTGCTATAAATTCACGCTAATTAAACAGCTGTTTCAATATGACAACCTGCTGCCACGACTCGTCAACCACAATTAGTTGGCAGCCATGGCTTTGTCAGTTGCCTAGCAGTTGACATCCACTTGCCACACCAGTTAGCTGCCAATATTTGCTGCTTTGCTGATACTACCAAGTAACAGTAACGAGGATGGCACATTAACTACACCTCCCATCCCCCAAGTTGCCATGACTCAGAATACCTTATCGTGTTAGGTCCCCAGCAACAAAATAGAAAAACAAGCCAATTTAAAAATCAATACTGTGAGAACAGATTGTGGATATTTTGCAGAATTCTTGGGAGTAAGGGATCACACAGTAAACATTATGCACAATATTTCTTAAAGGAGATTGATGATTCTTCCTTAATATAACTGTAATGGTTTCATGCACCACGCATGCATGGGTTTAAGTACAGACCGGAGAGTACACAGTTTCCAACGAGAACCCAGGTGTGAAAGAGCCCAATTCCATGTGTGCACTTCAAAATTCATAATTTGCTTGATACAATAGGATACGCCCCCTCTAACACCCTTTCCAGGTGTACGGGGCCATTTTCGGATGAAAAATATCGCCGGTGTGCACTTGCCATACTCTGTTGTCGGGAGTACAGATCTACACGCAAAGAAACCATAGCAAAATACTCCGCAAGTATGTGTACTACTACAGCCTTTGTTCCAGCCCTTCGCTACCAAGATTAAAGGCAGGTCATTTTCCAAATAAATAGTAAAGGCGTGCCTTGTTTGCACTCAGGAACACCAGTGGCAAAGAAGATTTAGCATGGACTGACCCAACCCTAACCGATTTTTCTACACTGGTTTAAAGAGTCGGAGGTCTAGGCTCCTTGGAACTGGGCCAATGTCCCTTACCATTCAATGCTTGATAAACCAAGTAACAAAATTGCGGTGTAAACTACGTCACGTCGCAAATGACTCGCCTTTGGAGGTGGCAAAACATTACAGAGGCTTTAAGGCGAGTTCAAAACAGCCGGACGTGACCTGACCAAGCCGTAAATAAATTTCCACGTGAGAATGTATCAGGTACAAAGCAACCATATACCTGCTAGGCAAAGGAAACTTGTTTTCTTCTTTTTTCCTGTTCCTTGTTTGGCCACATTTACTACGTTATACAGGGCTTCGTCATTAGGCCTAAACAGCTCTTGTTGGAGAGTATGACGAATTGCCGCCATCTTGCTCACCCTGGTTTCGCCTTCTCGAATGTTGTTTTTCTGGCTCTTTGACTCGTTTCCGTGATAAAACCATAAAAATACGAGGCTAGAATTAAGGCTATTGTTGTGAGGCTGTTATTTCTATGGCTGAAACCACAGACATAAATATATTTATAACAGCTCCCTGGTTAAAACCCATTTCAATGCATAACCATTTGACTCAAAAGCGAGAACGCAGACTCTGGGAGCAGGCGCGGACCCAGGGCGGAGCGTTGCCCCCCTCAAAGGCTACTATTTCATATCACGAAAATTGGTGGAAAAATAGGAATAGGATAACTTTAATATCTCAAGAGACTACAGTGTACCTAAAAAAACAAATTTTGTCTCACACTATACTTTTGTTTTGAAAGGAGAAAATGTGCAAGCCCATTTTTTGCATGGGAGGAAGTATTAGGGTGTTCTCATAGCATAAAAGGTGTCTTACCTTATATACTCTTTAATAAATCTCCCAGCTGCTGCTGCATATATATGGAATTCCAGATGTGATCATGCGTGCGTTCTAATCAACTTTTCATGAATTAAGACCCTGGAAGCTTGAGAAATAGATCACATTTGTAGAAGCCCCCCCTTTTCCATAAAACGGATAGATATCAGATTATCGCCTTGAAAATTTGCGACATTGCGCTAAAATCATACTTAAAAGCTTTTTTCGTCTGACACTCTTCAGAGT
>JANTCA010086350.1:0-35230 GCA_024741275.1 Chironex yamaguchii | reverse complement strand
GAGCGTGATACAATTCAATAGATGGAAAAACACATCAAAACTCCGGTTTTGCTTCTACAAGCTTGTTTCGTGAATTTCGTGAATATATATAGATATATATAGATGAGTGCATGGACGGATGGATACGTATGTCATGGAATGCGCGAGGCTGCTTGCCTTAGAGTCAAAAATATTTGCTTTGTTTAAATACGCGTTCAAATTTCTCTTTGCTTTATTTTGTTTTTTTTTCATTAACTCTCGGAAATAATACCCTAGATTGCATTAGCCAGCTTGCAGGGATGTCTATTTTTGTTTGTTGTCACTGACTTCGTAATTTCAAATTTAGCATTCCTAGGTAACAAGTTTCCCGAATCATAGTTCATCTTATAAAAGCTGTTATTTCTGAATTGCTTAAAATGTTTTTTCAGTGTTGAAGACACAAGGATCACTTCCGTATTGCTGTTGTCGTTTGTTGGGGCAGTTCTTGCCACGCTACTACCTGAAGATCAGTCCTAAAGGAGCCAGTTGAGTGTGGGGTTACTTCTAACAAGGTAGGCAGGCAGACAGACAGACAGATATACAGTTAGATAAGTTAAATCAGCATCACAGTATACCAGATTTACTCTTTTATTCTATCTGATATTATTCAATTTTCCGTAAAAACATTTTCTTAGCGTATAATAAAATCGATTGAGTTGTACCATTACTTGCCAGTTCCACGTGTTAAAATTAAACATTACCATTCTTAAAGAGAACTATGCCCCCGCATGATGGAAACCTGTAGAACCAAGCGCTTGAGTCTTCAAGCGTATCATTCTGCTGATTCCAAGTAACTCATCTTTCATACTTTTCACAATTGACTGATCTTACAACTAGAAGCACTCCGAGAGCGCAAACCTCCGCTAAGCCAGTATTCTGTTTTCGCCACGATGACTTCATTCCTAATCACTTTGATGAAGATATCATTATCATATATGGTAACTAAAATATCTCTCACTTGCACTATGAAGGTTTCATTACCAGAAGATTGATGAAGAATCCAGGATTTCATTCGGAACACCCCGAAAAATTAATCATTTGCTCCTTCTCTCAGGTCAAAGACTTTCTGAAAATTTCGACAAAATCCATCCATACGTTTTTGAGTTATCTTGCTAACGAACTGACAGCCAGGCAAACTAACCCTGACAAAAACATAACTTCTTGGCGGAGGTAAATATCAAGCCATACAATATTACACAGTAGCAAAAGGGTTTTAAATGGTTCAGCCATGAGTTCACGCTATACAAATAACCAAAGTACAACGTTTTTGTTAAAAGGATAAAAAGCGAAACCAATGCAAATTTTAAAAGATCTGGTTTCAGTCTTAGCTTAATTCAAGAACAAGGAGAAATCATTCCTCTAATACTTCTAAAATTTATCATATGTGAAAAAAAACCGTCTCAATACTGTTTTAACGTAGCAGAAGTCATCAGAAATGAGTTTGGCGTACCATCTGTCTCTCTTTAGGTCGTTTAAGCTCGCGAGCAGTGAGCCATGGCAACGCTGCCATTTTTAAAGTTTGTCTTAAGTCTGTCACTATACAACAACATGGATACCCATGAGAGAATACTTAGGGTGGTATCCGCTGTGTCCTGAAAATGTCATATGATCACATGCTGAACCATGTTTGCAATTAACAAGAGGTTTTTCAAAGGTTAGCAGAGAAGAATGCAGCTCGGAGGACATTGCATCAGAACCTAATACCGGAATTACAAACAAGGTAGTACTTTAGTAACCCCTTACATCATGGAACAGAAGAAGACAGAGAAGATCCATCACCTGTTGATCCTTTGAGAAATAATACCAAAGTGGAAACATTCACGAGGGGATCATTGGGGAAAGTAGGGATCAGTGAAGGAAGCACATTTAAAACAATGATGCACCTTATTGGAGATCCTAGATACTGTTACTTACTCTCTAAAAAGCTATAGCTCATAAATAGCAAGAAAAGAATTACTGTGGCTTTTCCACAAATTTTCGAGCACATCATTCATCCCTCTAGCTTTATCCATTCCTTTCCCTTGTACCAAATTTATGATGTTAATTGTTTGCTGCTGTGGATGTAAATATGGTTGTAATCCGCGAACTTTAAGTGTCGCAGGCGAAATATCAGCTGGTACCTACTCTTACAATCTATTGAAGTTGACTACCACGTGCTTGTTTCACTCAACGTCCTTTGAAACAGCGTCCATGCTTGTACGTTTACATTTGAGAACGCTAAAGTCGTTACGGAGTTTAGGTTTCAGTTCACCCGTAGTAACACCGTAAACAGCAAAACGTAACGATACATGTTGGTTTGGTGGGCGTACTTGAGAGCAGATATGTGCCTTGAGCTGTTTAAGTAAACATTTATGCAACACGAGGTAGAGAAGCCGGTTTACGAAATCAACTTTTCCGTTGATGAAGTGAGTTTCTTCCGTACAAGAGTATGGAGAGAAAAACACATTAGTGCTTTCGTGAACTCTCCGCATCACCTTTTCTTTCTTCCTATTTTTCTTTCTCTGCTTTGTTGCTTGTTGACCTTTCCTTTCCTTTTTTCTCTACATTTCTTCCCCACACTTTCTTTACATATAAGTGAAGATAAACCTCGACGGGGTCACCTCGATGGTCCTACACCTCGGTGGTCTAGACGGTTCTCGTTATGCACCAAAAGACCTGAAATTTTGGATCTTATAAATCTTTTGCTCGCCAGATTGTGGTTTCTTGTAATACAAGGTGTCTCACAAAAATCATAATAACCAGTTATATTTGATAGAAATTGCAGTTCGGGAAAGATGTTCCTCCTCGTAGAAATGAACTTTTATTGTAAAGTCTGCGTGTTTATGTAGAAGTCACGATGTTGTCCATCCATGCAATACGAATTTGACAATGTCTCTGAAAAGCAGGAAAACCCAGTCTCTGGATGTAGCCACCTAGTCTCGGGATGTTCCCACAGTGTTCTAACCTCTTTGTCAGAACGTCCTCAAAGTTCTGATAATGTATTCTGGAATACTATACGTAAATACATAGACAGACCGATAGGATCTGGTGAAATCATTTTAATAGTTGTTGATACTTGATACTTCGACGTTGCAATCTGACTTTCCAAGTTTCTAGGTGAATCTTCCATTCTTTTATGTAGACTCCATTAGTATACCATTACTAACATTTACAAAGGTTACCTGCGCGAAGGCAACGATTATTTTAATACCATCTCATGGCATTGATGTTTTATGCTTTTATTGACATGGAAGAGATGTCTCGCAGAAACTTCATGTCAGGACGAACAGAGATATACAAAATATTCCTAAACTTTTCACAAATCATTATGGATGTTTACCAATGCTGCCGAAATGCTATCTACAAGAATCCATCAAGCGGTACAGAAGGACTGCAATGCGAGGGGTAGTATTTCAGTAAAATACAGAATCTGCATAAAGTGTAGACAAATACTTCCGTCACCTGCTCATCTGGCTCTAGGTAGACAGAAGAAAGAGGGTAGCTTCCTATCCGTCTCCCTAAGAGGCCTAGGAGGTTGCATCCTCCTGAAAGAAGGATGAAACAACAGAACTTGTCGAAGTCTCAAGACTATCATACGCTCGAAATGAAAATACATTTAGGCTCCGGCCACACGCATCCGGATGATTTTGAAAACGCAACTTTTTAGCCGTTTTCAAAAATATTTGCGTCCACGTGTATCCGCGAATACGACATTTTCAAAAAGTTCCATTTTGGAGAGCGTTTTCAAAAAGTTTCGTTTTCGGTGCCGAAAACGCTGGATACGTGTAGACGGAAGCCGAAAACGGATAAAAATTTTTTTGAAATATCCGGATATGTGTGGACGGGGTCTAAACACTAAACATTAAAACGACGAGATAAACCCAAACAGCAAGCAACAGCGAGGGAGAATTCTTTATCATTTGAAGAGTCAAGCTCTGCCTTTGAATAAGCTGAAAATTGTTGGATGGAAAGGATTTTGACTATCTTTCTACTTTTTAAAGAAATTTAGACGTTATTACTCTAAAGAGTAAGCAATCTTTTAAGAAAAGTTGACAATTGGACCTGAAAAACCAAAAGGGGCCTAATTGCTGAGTTTAATAAAGATAGCAATCACAACGTAGGCGTAATATCCAATTAGTCAAGAAGGGTGAAATTAGTTTGATATGTTACTTGTCTGTATTAGCGGTACATTACATTAATTTGCAGTCAAAATAATTGCTAATAACCTTAGTTAAATCGATAAAACAAACTGACCGACTGCTGAGATACAACACTACATTTTTAGTTTTTGAGTGTACTACAAAGAGGATATTCTCGTTCAATGGTTTATTATTTGCAACTTAAAGAGACGTCCGGGTCAAAAGACTTTGATAAAAAGTCAGTTTAAATGCGCAGAAGAGGACAAAAGTAATCAAGACAATAATCTTGTTCTAAAGATCATCTTTGCTCTTTTCCCCCCTTAACATTATATATTTTAATCTCAGATCTAAATAAGACGACTGTGATTCACTGAAGATAGCAGTTTTATAAACGTAACACCATGGCTCGTGGCAAGATAATAAAAATGTATGAATTTCATCATATTCAAATCGCAGAAAAATACGCTGCCCGGACGAACAATTTTTCCTTTGCCAGTCCGTGCCATTTGATTGGAATCATAAACAACCTGTATAACAATGTTTACAAAATAACTGGATATCTAAGTAAAAACAGCAAATTAAGGAAATGTTGAACAAAGCGGTGCGTATGCATTTCTAAACTGCGTAAATGTCACACGGGATATTGGACTTTGGGCGAGTGTATTTAAGTCCGGAAAATGACGGACAAATGGAAAGTTAAGGGTGACAAAATAGTTCACAAGAACAACAACAATAAATTTTTCCGGCCCATGTAAAGGAGATATTTGAAAACTTTTATTTTTTTGGCCTTCTGACCCTGGGATTAGCAAAGAAACCGATATTCGATTGTTTAATATATACAAAAGTTCGAATTCGATTTCCACGGGAAACAGCTAGCATAGTTGGCGAGACTATCATTCCTAGCGCTTACATCGAAGATCTCATGAAAGGCTGACCGTGCACAAAATCAAATCTGATGTACAAGTGTTTAAACTTTTGTGAAACGTCTGATAAATGTCCTATTATGCACACCAAAGGATCATAAGGCAGTGGATGCGCATGCGTTTACATCTTCATTTAACCTGTCCTGAACAGACTGATCGGCTCCCACGTAAACGTAAAGCAAACAAAGAATTGCATTATTCTTACCGATCTCGACCAAATGAGATCCGCCTCCCTTTTCAAGGATCTCGTCTAACAGACTGCATGATTGCTCATGTAAAGACAAGTTTAATTCTGTTTTAAGCCCAAAAAGATCTTTTCGGACAATAGCTGTTTCATTTAAGGTTAATATGCGTTTTGCGGTGAGAAGTTTTGTTGAAGCACAATACTTAAATGAAACGACGTGCCATTTGCAAGGATATGGCTAAGTTTTGATTGATGGATGAGATACTTGTTGTAAAGCATAAAACCTAAATAATGTGATCCTTACCTTTTTCGATCATCCATCCACAAAGATTGTTGATCCTAAATTTATTCAGAATAGGTAGGAGTGTGTCATGGAGTAAAAACTAGCCGCCTACTCTCAAAAAGCACGCAAATAGTCAATAAAATCAGAAAAGACGTAGTCTTACTGTGCTTATTACATATATATTAAAATTTGTGTAGGTAGGGGTGTCACGTGAGGGAGAGTATGGGGTGTTTCAGCCCCCAATTATGAAAAAAGCCTCTTTTGGTATCGCGAAATCTACTTTTGAAGGGCAATTTTGCTTGCTAACGAATACTGCGTGTTTTTTATGAAAAGATGTAATTGCGACACGGCAAGTAAATTTCTTGTCTATTTTGGTACTGTTAGTCATTTGTATTTGTTATGTTTACTAATCAATTGTAAAAATTTGTAAAGAGCTATTTCGTTTTTTCTTGTTCGTGATTTTCAGGGCACATTTCCCCGTCATCCCCACCCTCCACATCAACTCATAACATGAATTGGCGCCCCTGTGTGCAGGATCTCTTGTGCCCTAATTAACACCTAATTTAATGCAATATAGTATCTTCCTGTTACCTTGTCGTGCCTATAAAAAGTATCTTTTAGTTTATCTTTAGAATTTGGAAAAGTATTGTGGGTGTTCTCATCGTGTGCTTTAGCATGAAAAATTTCATAATAGTACAAAACGTAATAATTAATTTAAGTAATTACATCATCTTTAAAGCTCTTCGTCTGGCAATGATCACAAGACCATGGCAGTCAAGAACCATCTTTTGTGCCTTGCTACCTTACAAGTGTTGCAATTATGACCAAACTGAAAAACACGGTGAACTATGTCAGTCAAGAGACACCTTAGCTCGCCTTGTAGTCTCCAGAAACTTTAAAGGACGAACAAACTGACAAACATAGAGTACTATGTAATGCTTTGGCAATGGCAAAAAAGAGCGATATAGAATAGGAATGAAAAACACGAAAGGAGAGGAGGGTAAGAGCAATTGTAAACGGCTAACATTTCGATGTGCTATTAGTGTGACCGAGCTTTATTGTATGTGACTATGCTTGTTTTCATGTTGTGTTGTTGCCGCGAACTGCGAGACTATCTTTAAGTCTTTAACACAAATCGAATGTTAGTTTAGAACCAATCTAGTTTAAGGGTTCGAATAAGACATTCCATTGTAGTTTTTTGTACAAACAGGATATTGCTGTTCAACAAGTAGTAAGATGTTGATGTCTTGATGATGACCAGACGAAAAGTCACTATCGCGGAAAAATAGATGATACTTACGCACGGTAGCGTTGTTTAACGTGAGAAGGGTGTCCGAGCATACTTCAACTGTTAATGATGAATTAATACATTAGGCTTACAGCAAGTGGACTCCAAAGACACTGAACTTTCTTTGGAATTGTACTCGTGCGAGTGGGATTTTAGTTGTTACTTTCAGCTTCTTTCCCTTGAGAATACATCAAGTACTTCTTTTATATTCAAGAAGCGAAAGTAAAATACTTTAAAAGCAGAGATTGTTGCAGGAAATAAATAATGCGAGAAAAATTTCGCAATTTTCGAAACTTTTACTTGCGGAAAAATATAATTTTTCACAATTTGTATCCTTTTCTTTCCGCAACCTGCATGAATTCGGCAGAACTTAGTTTTCGTTTTTACCTGTTTTTCATGCACTGAATCAAACGTTTTTCATTTTTAGAAAAGATGCACTTCTTTCCAAAAAACTTTAACGTGCATAGCAAAACCTAGTATAAATTAGAAATCTTGCCACTGGTGAAAAGGCTAGTTATGTTAAAACAACAAAAACGTTTCTTAAGAATCAGTTTTGAGATTTTGAACATATTTAGAAAAATGTTTGGGCCTCGAAAATGTCCTGCATACTTAAAACGTCTTTGGCTAGGCAATGTTTCTATCCGGATAGAAGCACAAATCAAAAAAGCTGTAGTGAAGTGTTTCTCTGCTGTCAATCCAAGAATTTCACGACTAGGAAGATCTTGCCATCCATTCACAAGGATTGTGTGCCTACCACACAAAAAGGCTTAGTAGAATATGAATTTCTGGGCCAATGTAAAGCTCAGTATGTAGGTCGCATTCCTCAATAATTGGGTGACAGGATCAAACATGTTCCAGCCAGTGTACGTCAAGCATCAATTTCTTTAGGAGAACGGCTATTTCGCTCCTGCAAATCTAAAATGACTGCCAAAAGATGCGATAGGCCAACATTTACTAGAAAATTCAAATACACCAAAATGTATATGGACAAGAATTTTTGGCACAGCTAGATCGTCCTTTCATCTACTTGTATTAGAGTCTGTTTACATTAAAACAGGAAAATCAGTACTCTGTAGGTAGAAAGAGTTCGTTTATTTCTTTATCGTCTCTTTGTCATTTTCCTTTCTTGTTTATCATTGGCTAATTTCGATACATGTTTCGTATAAATAGGTTGACATATACTTTCCCTTCTTACGTTTTATACTCCGAAGAGTGTCAGAAGAGAAAAGAACTATGTTTTTAGCGCAATGTCGCAAATTTTGACAGTGATTAACAAGATTTACAACAACAGGCGTCACTCCAGTCTTTTCTGACTTTCCATCAGTTTGTTCGAAAAATCATTTTCTTCATTTCGATTCTCATCAAGAACTGGTGTGGAGGCAAGTCCGTCAGTTTAAAGTGTTTTTAGATAATTTTGGCAAGCAAACTACGAAAGATAAAATTTGTGTTCCATCACAACATTTCATGTCCGCAACCTATTTGTCTTAAAGATGCGAGCAAAATCTCGCAGCTTTCTCAACTTTTTCTTCCCGCAACAATTCCTGCTTTGAAAGTATTCCACGTATGTGTTAATACTCTGCATAGTCGTGGTCTTGAAATGTTAGGCATCTTTGCCACAGATAACGACAGATCCTAAGCCAATTGCTTTCGAGGTAGGTGACCAAACCAGGCGAGCTACTGAAACGTTCCTTTCCTGTAGTCAAGTTTTGACGCCATGGTGATAGTAATTATTCCTATACTGGAGTAAAGATTTGTTAGGCTAAGTGTTCCTACATGTTTCAACTACAATTTCTGGCAGCGATTATCAGACTACATAGCGTGAATTATTAATGTAAAGCGAGAATAGTTACATTTCGCAAATTACTAACATTAAGACTCCAATCTTTGGATACTGTGTAAAAGGAGCGTAAAACAATTCTATCATTTACCACATCATTAAAGGAAATTCGCACAATTATACCATTCAATTCTGATAGCTACAACCTACCGACCTCATCAATATCCGGGTGCTTAAGTGTTGCCTTGTGAGTCTGAGAGTTGCATATTTGAACCCGCTCGGCTGTCTGTCAATGCAGCTTTTGCAGTACTGCTCTACTGAAGAGTAACAAAAGCATTCCGTGAACGAACTAATAGGCTATTTCCTGTAAATACCAATTTGTACTTGAACACAACAACATCACCAACCCCTCAACCGTGATAGCGGCTACGACCTCTCAGCCATCTACCGACAGCTGTTCCCATCAGGTCCCATGGGATCTGACGAGACCCGAGAAGAAGAGAACCAGTCGATTAATTAAGGCCTTCAGAGAAGGCTGAAACTGTTCGACCAGTAAACTACTTGCTTTTGAACTATAGTTATTTTTATTTAACTTCTACTTGAACAGTTTATTCCACCGTTAACCATTTGCAAGCCGTGACCCAAGTACGGGAAAAGACCAATGAGTACAGGATACCACTCTATATGGCTTTTGTGGACTACGAGAAAGCATTTGATTCCATCCAACATCAGGCTGTATTCAAAGCCCTGAGACAGCACGGAGTTCAAAAGAAATATATCAACATCTTAAAAGAAACTTACAGGGGACGCACAGCACAGATCAGAACAGAAAAGTTAAGCAGAAAAAATAACATTATTAAAGGAGTTCGGCAGGGAGATACACTGTCACCGGTTATGTTTACATCAGCACTAGAGGAGATCTTCAAAAGGATGGACATTGAGAAGGGCATCAACAACAAATGGAGAGAAGCTCAATAATCTGCGATTTGCTGATGTCATAATCATGTTTGCGCAGACAGAGAAAGAGCTGGATAATCTGCTGAACAATCTGAACAGAGAAGGCACGAAAGATGGAATGAAGATAAATAGAAAGAAAACCAAGATCATGCAAAATAAAGTGGCAAGGATCATACCGAAGAAGGGCATCTTTATTGATGGAGAAGATCTGGAAGAGGTGGACTAGTATAAATACTTAGGAAGACTGCTAACGCCAATAAATGAGATTGGAAAAGAGATTGACCAAAGAATACTATCGGGATGGAAACGATTTGGCCAGTACAGCACCTTCCTAATGCTAGCCGCACACGAGAGTCATTTGACTCTCGTGCGCGCCCAGCATAAAGGATAAGAGAATGTCCATGTGTCTAAAGAAGAAAACCATGGACATGGTCATATTACCGGCAATGACCTATGGGGCTGAGACGTGGTCACTGACAAAACATCAGAAACACAAGCTTGCGGTAGCCCAGAGGAGCACGGAAAGAGCAATGATGAACATCACTTGGAAGGACAAGATCAAGAATGAAGTTATAAGATCAAGAACCAAAGTGAGAGACCTCATCAAGAAAGTCGTATTCATAAAAGGCCAGTGGGTAGGACATCTCGCCCGAATGGAAAACAACAGATGAGCCAAGAAAACTACTGAATGGCGGCCAAGAGAAGGAAGCAGAGCTAAAGGAAGACCAAAGAGGAGATGGAGAGATGAGATCGAGAAGAAGGCTGGCAGCACGTGGATGCAAAGAGCACAAGATCGGAATGCGTGGAGGAGATTGTGGAGGCTACCCGCCAGCAGTGGCGTGAACAGCTGACATGATGATGATGATGCACAGTTTGCGTAGGAGTCTTTCTTTCAAATCAAGACAGGAAATTGCTACCCAATTTATAAATTGAGAGTAGCTGTCGCCCAATCGCATTACGTAAGAATGAGATAGGCACCAAAGAACGATTAAATACAGCGATATTGTATTTCCATAGAGTTCCATAGATTTTATGTTACAATAGACCGTCGATGATTTGCTTACCAAAACGTTTTATTTCGAATTACAGATAATTTTTTTATAATATAATTGATTTCACGTATGATAAAGTATATTATACATAGTTTAAGTATTTTATCAACGCGACAAGTTCAGGAATAAAGGCTCCAGGCTTCAGTATCTGTTTTTTAATAAAGTAAATATGAATCTTTAAAGGAGATTGTTCAAAAGAATTCCTGAAATCCGTCGGCATTTCCGAAATCGTCGGCACTTTAACTCTTTCGAATTGTCGGCACATCATGTTTTCGCTTCCATCGCCAACCTTGGCTCAAATCCTTCGGGCGGCATTATCACATCAACCTTTGTTAAAGGGTATTAAACCACCTTCGTTATCAGCATCATATTATAATTTATTCGAGTCTTGGTCATGTTGCGCCTTTCAGGCAATTTGGGCCCACGGGTTATTCTTTCTTCTTGCTACAACAATAATATTCTGTCAACGTGAAGAGATGATGAGAGGACTACCATAAACTCCTAAAGGACAGGTTAAATTTTCCATCAAAGAATGCAATCTCTAATTCCAGCCCCTATAGCAAAAAAGTCTTGTATCCGATTAAGTCCAAGGGAGATCAGGTTACTTGGGCTCAATAGGATCAGCGCCTGGGGAATTCATATTTCATTTCAAACAAGTTTGTTCCAGGTAGCAGTTGACTCTGATCGTAAGACGATCTGTGTGAGCGGGGTAACATTAGTGAAAACAGATACCAGACCTCGTTACATTGTTCTCTTCTAAGGTACAACACTTCGTGTGGACCATGGAGTTGCCACTGATAACCATCTAGTAAACTAAAGCGAGACATACAAGAGCAACTTCCCAGCAACTTTGAGGACAACCTGGTTGCCTAACCTGCGGACACCTCACGAATTGCCCTTGAATTATCCTTGAATCGCTGGTGTGTATGGGATAGGAACTTGAAAATGTTGTTTAAAAAGTTGCCGTCTGGTTGATCTCAAGTTGCCCGGACCAATTCTAAGCAAACATGGAACCCAGATCCCTTTTATTCCTCCCTCCCTCATCACGTGATTGTACATTCCAAATGTTCTCCCTTAGAATCACGACTTCGCCAAGGTTTTATTTTCAGGTTTTATTTTCAAGGTTTTATATGTTTGTATGTTTGTCTGTCTGTCACAGGATAACACAAAAACTACAGGACGTATCCTCATGAAAAAATGATCGCATGATCGGTCTTGATCGAAGTGAGATCCCATTAAATTTTGAAATCGATGCGGATCACAGTCTGGATACAAAAAAAAATCAAAAAAAATCGCAAAATCTCCATCTCTTATCATTGGCCGATTTTCTGTGACCCTTTGGGCCTTGGTGGAGGTTTAGCAGTCACTGACTGCCTTGTTTTGTATGAAAAATCTCTTGAAGTCAAATTGAATTTATAATCCTCGGTGAGTAGCTCCTACAATTATACCCATTACGCCCGCCCTGGCACCCTGTGATCTCCGTCGATAAAATGATCGCGCTAATCAAAGACTGAGTTCGAATCCCAGTCGCTGGTGAAAGTCGGTAACCGAAACCTATTTCCTTATTGTTCGGGTGTTCATGTCCGATCTGCGATTTTAGAACAAGGAACAATTTCTGATTTTAATCCGCATTTCAAACATGTTCTAGCCAACGTTCGATATATTTGCCTGACATTATAATGAGATTCGGAGTCATGATGTCTGGCTTAGTAAAATAAGTGATACAATAATAATTCACCTGTTATCTTCTCTCATCAACTCGTACAATAGCTTGTTTAGGTAATTATTGCTTGAGCTATTACTTAAAGTTTGTGTTCTGAAATTTCTCACAACAAATGTCAAACCAAGGCAAAAGACTATCTCGTTAAGGTAATAAGAATGACACTTTCATGAACTGCAGTTAGTCTTTCATTTACGTTCTTTTGCACAAGAAAGAAGACTTCGTTTACACTGGAACGGATTCAGATGTATGCTTGCTCCACTTGGCACCGGCAGATCTTCTGTTTACACAGGACCTGGTCGATCTCTTTCAGTTTCGCTTTGCAAGACACACTCGTTCTGTGGAACAGTTTAAGAGTGGTGCAGGACAGGTCCGACCTCTTGGATCTCACTCGTAAACGTCCCTCACAAATTGGATCGAATCGGTTTAGATTCAATCCTAGCTGACACTGTCCCGCAGTTTTGTCAGTTCACCACACAACACCTTCCATGATATGATTGTATATAGTAGTAAGTAAACTTTATATGAAGCAAGGGAATCATCGTAGGAAAAGCCTATGGTGTTTGAATAATTTTACTTGGCTTGGCGGAGGTTTACGCTCTTGGAGTGCTTCTAGTTTCTCAAGTTGTTTACATGCTCATTTCTTTCTTTCGTTTTACCCTTTTAAATCGATATGCTGTGATAGTGCCACGAAATTTCCATCAACGGGATGCCCTTCCCAAAGTAGGGCCTGGAGCTGATATAAATGAAATGATTCTTAATCTAGTGGCCTTAATCTACTTCAGACACGTAATCCTTTGGTAATATTGCAAAGAACATTTGAAGCCAGAGCATCAAGTTATTTACTCATACTGCACCTGCTCTCTACTACATAGTTCTTAAACTCTCTTGACGGCCAATTTAGCTCCCTAGGTCCCACATTGACGCCACCCCTGTGCGTTTGTCCCGTTTCCTGCGTATTTTTGTTTGATGTCTTCATTCATTATAGTGTACTTTGAAGTGCTTTGTAGCTCAGTTATTTCGAATGTTTTCCGCTCACAGCGACTCAACAGGTATGTTTAATTTTTTTCGATCCACAATTATCAGACTTTATTTGTACATTCGTATTTTTGTGTCCAAATTCTATAGACAGCTACTCTCAAATAATAGTCTTGTCTATTTGTTTATAGAACTTACCTTTCTCATGTCTCTTTCTGGTTCAAATCGACAAGAAATCTCTACTTCACCTTTTTTGCGGATGGTGGTTAAATCAGTAGATAAAATAAACTGAAAAGAGAACCAATTGTTAACGAGAACCATTTTCAGTCATTTTGGAAACACCAAGCTGCCATGAACAAGATTAGAGAATTTAGACAGCCTCAGCAAAACATTTACATCCTATAGTGATCACAAAAACTAATAACTCCTCGTGATTTAATCCATCTATCTCGCTGTCACTGAATTAAGTTATCTGCATTTTTGTAACAACAACAGCCTGACAAAAGATGAAATTTTTCTCAGCGGCCATTTTGTTATTGATCAATCAAAATAGCAGGAAGTAATTTCTAAAAGGCCAAAGATGGAAGGAGTGTTAGGGAAAACCCTTATACAAAGGCGCCCAGCACTCGACCCTCTATCATCTGGGGTCGAATTGCGCAATATAAACAATAGGGACAAGTTGACCAGTTATGTTATGATTTGTTCCACTTCATTTGAAATTGGCAACAATTCATAATACTGTCAAACTTCGCTGACAGTAACCAGAAGATAGTGTTTCAAAAATGCAAACAAGTAAACAATCTCAAGATGAACCTTTAGCTTCCCGTAAGTGGATTTTGAAAGCATGGATCCTGATTGAAATGTCGTTTAAACGTTTTGTCGCTAGGAGCAACCAACGAAACAATAGCTATAAGGCCATGTGCACAATTCAAATTTCTGACCAGTCTTGTCAAATGCTACCTGTGGATTTAATTTGTCTTTGTATCACTATCTGTATCCATAACAAATTCTGTTTTAAGTTGATTGTCTTTTTGGTGATGCAAAACTGATTTTAATGCTATATTTTGGAAAATTGTTGTCACAAAGGACCAGCAGAGTTGCGATTAAACTATATTTGAGAAGAATTTATCCGTGAAAAGATTACCTAAACACGCTAATAAGGCACAAGCAGGGCTCTTCGTTGACCCAGTAATAAATATGAAGGTTTTCGGAGCAGGGACGGATAATTGTAACCCCTGCAATGGTCGTAAGGTTGAACTGATTTTTGAACCAAAACCTACTGAATCTGCCTCGAGCCCAGGTCCCGTCAATCGCATGTTTGGTCCAGAACAGGGGCACGTCCAGGAATTATACCGGCGACAATCTTTGCCCCTGCAGTATACTATCAATGTTTTTAAACTTTACCAAGACTAACGTTTAGGGTTTCCAAAAAGTTGTCACTCCAAAGCTTATTTATCACATTAAATATGCCTACGGAGCAATACTTCCATCTTTTTAATTTTACCTTTTATTTTGTCTTCTGTACGCGCCGGTTTTGACAAGCTATTCAAACAGGAGGCAATAAGATTAGAAAAATTAAATAACCCCTTAAAGTAAACGCCAATCTCAAACTAACGTTGTCAATACTTACTCTAGCACTGTCTTTACTTTCTACAAGTTAGGCCACTGGCATCTTGAAATCAACTTTTTAAAAATATAGTTCCCACTAGAATAGACGCCTCTTGTAAAATACTTAAAGTTAATTGAACGTATGTTTAAAGTATCGCGGTATCTATTTTTTCTTATCTGTATTTAAAAAGTTTCCTAACAGTACAAAACTATCTTAAGTAAAACTGTATACGAAAGCAACGAACCAAGGATTGGGCGAGAAAAGAGAAAGAGATCATGTACCAGGGAATGAAAGAACAAGAAAAAAAGATAATATGATAAGATAACCGCAAGAAGCAAACTAGTGGGACAACCGGAGGGGATCCACAAATTCCTTCTGTCGACAGAGCGTAAGTCTACGCTCCCTAATGTAAACCGCTTAGAAAACACGAAGAAGCGCAATGTCGCAAATTTTCAAGGCGATTTTCAAGTCTTGTACCACAAAAACATTGTTTAAAACACGAAGACGAAATTTAGACCTTGCTTTAATAACAACCAAATAAAGGACGTCACTATATCGTTCTGCGCAGGATCGACTATTTAAAAGATGCTGTCCTATAACTGAGTCACATTGCTTAGGCATAGGACAAGATTTACTAAGTCACAGCGGTCGCTGCCGAAGGCTAGTCAAACCTATGGGGCCCTTCAAAAATGACGTCACGCACCAAGGGGGAGGGGTAGACAAATAGAGAAGGGTCATTCCTTTTCGTGATAATGCGAGACACGGGGGAAGGGGAGTGTCAAAATATGTCAATCTTTGCCTGACGTCATTTTTGAACGGCCCCTATGCGGATGTGGCTTGGTACATGCTACTTGATTCGGTCAATCAGCCGTCTGTATTCAACTCTTTTCTTGTGTCCTTGTTTAAGACATTTCTTCTGTTTAATTTTTGTGTTTATAATGAATGGCAAGTACATCTTGGCAAAGCGAGATCAAGCCTGATAAAAAAATCCTAAAATCCTTAGGAAAAACCTATCATTGGTGTTATGTTGCTGGTCAGTCTACCTTTTACTCCATTAATTCCATATAGAAGTCGACAGGGTGGTCTTGTGCTACGAACTGAAATTTAAGTATGAGTATGACCACAGGAGCGTCGATCCTGTGTCTCACGACTGCAAATCTGATGCCTCTCCTACTGCGCTAAACAGCTCAATAGGAAAAGTCGAAAGACTATTATTCATTCAGTCCGGTAGTCTACCCCTGTTGCTTGCTGTCTGTCTGTTGGTGTACAAGAGGCATGTGTATTGTACCTACAACGTATCCAATTTTCACCGTTTGCATTAATTCCATATATAAGTCGTCATACCTTAATTTCTGTTCTTAACACAATACCACCTTGTCGGCTATTAAGCACTTACACTCAGTAGGAAAGGCGTCAGATTTGTAGTCACGAGATTAAGGTTCGACGCCTCGGTCGTCATTAGCATGTTGCAACAAGGTATACGTTTTATTGCCCCAACTTTTATAACCAGCAGTTCAACGAGAAATCTGATTTTAGACCAAAATAAGTAAAATACAATTTGATCCATCTAGTCCAAGAAAGTGAAGCAATATTTTATCAGTGACTTACCCCGAGTCTCTGTTGGTGGATAGTGCATCTAACAAGTAGCAGTTTCACTTCTAACTCATCGAGCAATCTTGTTTAAGCCCTCTACACACGTTGACTAACGACACATGAATAAAGTTTGGTAACGGGGCTGACAATATACAAGATTTTATCGCATTTTTGTTTATATAAGATCAGGGCCCTCGCGAAGCATACCCAGGGGTGGGGGAGAAGGAGGTGGTGGACCACCAGTTAAATGATCATAAGTAATTCTGCCGAAATTCTTTTAGGGTTTCAAGTTAAAAAACTTTGCAATAAATTTTGCTAATCTTACCCTGTGGAAATTTATTTAAACAGAAGAAAGTAACATGTATTTACATGATAATAACAATATTTTGTGCAAAGTTATTCGGTCTTTTAGCAGTGATTTGTCAACAGTAAGATCCACAGCATTCATGACGTGTTTTTCACTTACTAACATTATGCAGTCAGTCACCTAATCAATCCACAGATATCGTGCTGCAAATGTATTCTTACTCACCTTAGCACACCGAAGGCTCTCTCAGCCACAAACTTATCTTCAAATCAGCACAAATGACATCAACAAGTTATTGTGTAATTTCTGATGACCAAGGATATATCAGAGCCTCACAGCAAGACACGTTTATTGCTACGTTCTGTTTACCATTGGGGGTCTAATCCTTTTAATCACGGAGCAATTGACCTTACCTAGTTCTTTATTGATTGTAAGGAATAAAGGTCACTAGATTACCAAAACTATTAAGCTTCATAAATGTTGCCTGAAATCTCCTATTTGGTTAACATTGTGACACCCTACACACATTCCGGTCACGACGCCTCTGTATACGATATATTCCGATATTGTATACCATACAAATCAATTTACGCGGCAGGACAATTTTCACATGAAAATTTTCAAATTCTTTTGGTATGAGTTATTAATGACAACTACCGCGTAACTGGTACTCTTTTAGGGCACGTAATCCTAGAGAAATCGACGAACGAATAACAGTAGGCTGGTCAATTAGCTCTTTCTTAAAAGATCAGAAGACACCTATGTGTCTGAAGAAGATCATTGATATAGTTGTGTTACTATCGATGACATATGGAGCAGAAACATGGTCACTAACGAAACATCTAAAAATTATATTGGCTGTAGCTCAATGCAGCATGGAAAGAGCAATGCTTGGAATCACAATAAAAGATAAGATCAGAAATGAAAGTATAAGAGCACGGACAAAGGGGGAAGATATAGTTTGCAAAGCAGAAAAAGATAAAGGGCAGTGGGCAGGACATGTCACCCGAATGGACATCAACAAATGGACCAGGAAAACAACAGAATGGACTCCGAGGGATAGAAGGAGAACGAGAGGAAGACCAAAGCGTAGGTGGAGAGATGATATCGAGCAAAAATGCGGGAAGTAAATGGATGAAAGTGGCACAAAATTGCCAAGAGTGGAAACGTATGTGGAGGCTATCCGACAGCAGTGACGGGTCAGGCTGAGAGAAGAGGGAATCCTTCCAACTAGAAACGGCTTCTGGTTCGTGCCGGCAAAGTAAATTTCATACGCACGCACAGAGCTTTTCAAAATGAGGTTTACTTCTCAAATTGCCAAGTGAAAGAAGCGAACCTTCATACAATGTACCTGTAATAATATTACATAAAAGAAACAAAATATTCATCGAGGACTCAATGACAAGTTATTTGATAAGGATGCAAGGTCAACTGACTTTTATTTGGCCGATTCGAGTCTATATTGGGTGGACACAGGGAGCTGCTACTTATGTCTGTGAGTTGACAACCCTGCCGATGGTAAAGTTGAGACTTATCTTTTGGACGGGTTTGGTTATAATTAGCTTCTTTCTTCAAACTGTCTCTTTTTGTTATAGTTTTCAAAGTCATAAATCTCTTCATTTTTCTTCTTAGCACAACACGGTGCCTTGCTAGTTTTACGATCATTACACACCCAAATGCGTCACGCTACCTATTCTGCTCAATGTTATCTACCCTCGGTTACTCACATTTTACCTCGAAGCATAACCCAGTCATTTTCACAGCAAGGCGGTAACACAGAGAAACACGGTGACAAATTCCTTCATACATGGATTGAATCCAGGAATCTCTGGTTCATGACACAGATTAATTCTTAATCAACTGTGTTACTTGAATCTTACCCTAAATTCGCAATCTGATCGCTTTCCCCCTCTTCTAAGTTGTACCCCGGGAAAGTATGAGCAAAAGATACGCCCGTGTAATCCTGAGTTTTAACTACAACGAAGTTACAGGTTGAAACACGATCCCATAGCACAGATTTACCGATTGCCTTCAAGTAATCATTAATATTTGCCTAGATTTACGAAAACGCTAAAGTCCAATTGATTCTACTGTGTAAAAAAGCGCTCCCGTGTTGTAGACACAATGCAAATAATTATCTCGATATTGTTTGAACAGATTTTGATACCAGTCCACACAGAATGTATAGCATTATAGGAAAAAATGATGTTATTGTTGCAATCCATTCAGAGTGACTATACAATTAAAGAGTATGAGAAACTTTTTACTTTGGTAACATATTATCAACAATTTAATCGTACTCTTTTAGCAGAAAACTTGACTACGAATAGCGGTTGACATGCACGGAGGTTTTCTATAGTTGTTTCAAGTTCAGTAACAGTTGGGTGCTATCACAGAGCTAGTCTGTACCCTTCTTGACAACATCCAAGGAACTGTCTCGTTATCAATGCCCTTCCTGACCAGATTATCTAAAAGTTGACTATTTATCCTCATAGTTCTACAATATGCTCCCGTTAAAGAGGATGAAGAATGAAAATCGATTTGACAACTGGAGAATGACTTTCAATCTGCTGTTGAGTGAGGAATGAATAGCTTGTTATCGTTAATGCAGCCAAAACTTGTCTGCAAATCATTCAAAACAGTCATTCCTTCTACTTCAATGAATGGAAGTGATTAACTTGATCATACCCACCTTCCTCAGCCCTCTCTCTCCCCCCAACTCTTTCTCCCCCAACTCTCTCTCTCCCCTCTCGCTCTTCAATCAATAAGTAGGATATTAAAGACTAAAATAAATTTTGTAACTTTGTAACAATTTTAAGACCCTCTAGTTGTGACCTTATGAGAAACAAAACAAACGTCCATGGCGGGGATTGAACCCGCGACCGACTGCTTCCCTGCCAGATGCTCTGACCACTCATCTACCGGGACGTTGTTTCTTGATGAACTTTTTAAAACTCACACAATAAGAAAAATAAAGATTTCTTCTTTTCAATTGCTTTTAATCTAATGGTTTGGACGAAATCATTCCAACACAACTCCAAAAAATCCTACTCAAGGTTACAATTTTTTCTCAGCTTTCGGCCATATCACTGTTTATACTGTTGCTACGTGAACTGCCATTTATTCGATTTTTAGTTCTGCTATGATGGAGACATCTTCCTTGATTCTTAACCATAATTTTGCAATAAATCCTAAATCACACTTTGAACTGCACACCCCCAAGCGACTTTCATAATGCAAGGTTAATTTTTATTTTTTGGTCGATCCAATCTAAACCCGTTTTTGACATACGTTACTTGGAAATTAACTTATCCGATTTTACAAGGGGACAATTCAATGGCTGTTCCTCCAGGCAAGAGGAGATAAATTTCTTAATAAATAGATTTGAACAAAGAAATTCTTACTTTGCTTCAATTTTAGTCTAAACAAGCTTTAGCTCAGTAATTACACAGGTTTCTTACTTAATTTTGTGATCTAGCTTGCGTAGAAAAAATTCCGACTACGTATGCTTTGGCAATTAGATTCAGACGTATACAACATGTTATACTACAGGTTTAAATGAGATTCCAGATTAATCCTTTCCTTGTTTTTTGGCTGGTTTATCGACAGAAAAACAAATTAAAATTAAATTTTCTACCGCTCTGATGCCGCCTCACCGATTTTCCGCTATAATCTCAATCTAAGTCCGATAAAAGCAACTCAATAAAATCAGTGGGGTGGCGACGGGGAGCCCCCACTTTTGGCGAAAGATAGTCCTCAGGATCCTTTGAGCATTCTGTTGTTTAGAGTAATTGTTACGAAATATTCAAAGTTCCTTATCACTAATGACAAGCATGGTATTCGGAGACGCATTACTAGCCGAAGCAAAGGGATAGGTCTAAAATAATACAATGTGTGCGAGGCCTCCAAACCCCCCTCAAATTCCTGCCCTCCCGCTTTGTTTCCTCTGGCCATGCCACTGGACAAAGTGCTTGATTTCTAGAATAATTCAAACCTTGATTGACATATTCGGCTTTGAACCCCTATAGTAATAAGTTAAGGTGTGGTATCTTAAGCCAGGCCAGGAAGTAAGCAGGGCAAGAGATGCTCTGAGCTAAAAGTAACGAGAGATATAATCAAGGATTATAGTACTCACATGTAACAAAATTGTACTAAATTTCTGTCACTGGGGTACTTTTGGAGGGGTTTGGGTAGGAGAAATAACACTTTGGACCCGTCTTGTACTAGTTTTAAGCATAGTTTCTCCCAATATTCTCAAAACTCGTACTAAAGGTTTACATAAGCTGACATTAATGATGGTCTAATGAAAAGCGCGAAATGATGGTGCCCCGGTGGTGCTCAGCATGGTGTTCCACCAATTTAAAACAGTTCTCTGTACTATTTGTCGGATTAGACTTTAGGCACCATCTGCTCACTGACGTTTAATTTCTCATGGTTTCCATGATGAAACTTAACGTAATCTTCAGTTCCGCTACGGCCATTTACAAAACAAGCTTACGCCCACAGAAAGCCTCTACTTGCTGTTCGGTTTTGGACATTGGGAAACAGTGGCTTATAAGGTAGAGAAGCACAGCAAGAATCGATCTCACCTGCTGCTACAGAGAAAGAAAACAAACATAGAGAAATCTAGAGCGTAACTTGGAAAATTATGCTCTCTGTGAAATCTAAGTCTTCTGAAACTCATATGAAATTTAGATCCTTGCCTGAAGCGTGAAAACGAGGTACACAGCTTCACAAGAATCTTTCGATTATTGCTATTGAGCGTATTCTAGTATAGCCTTTTCTCTTATATGTTTTTAGCACAATGTCGCAACTTTCCAAGGTGATTAGGACTTTACTTTTATTTATCGCACAATATCACCCTGTCTATTCCATATTATGAAACCAGTAAAAACAGTGATAAATAGTTGCCTTTGTAGAAAATACGCACGTTTGCTTGTGAGCGTATTCTCGTATACTTTGAGATCGAAATACACTTGTGGCCAATCAAGGTTGACTGACTACGAATCTTTGTTTAACTCATCGCCAAAGGAATCAGGATTGCATAAAGGGAGGGCAAGATTCGAAGATCATGTCACACTTGGGAAGCTGGCAACAAGACTAAAGGATGGAATCATTTCAAAGAGAGACTTGCTCTTCTACTTACAAAAGATCCTCAAATAACTTAACCTTTATTCTGTGTCGAAGAGTTCTTACTCCGTGCTCAAATTGTGTCACAAAATTGTAGTGCCGTGGGGCTAGTATGTAACTATTAACTAGAACAAATTTATTCACACAAAGTGAGGCATAGCAACAGAATAACGAAACGTTCACAATAAACAAGACAACATAAATACAATTTGAATAAAACTCAGTCGAAAGCATGGCTATTTTCAAGTTTGCTGGACTTAAGGTTAACTTCATAAAAACTAATGACTGATATGTAGTCAGTTAAGCGCAGCCACTACTGCAGACACACGTACATAAACACGCACTGATACATGTACAGGCACACGAACATAAACAACCACTGATACATGTACAGACACACGAACATAAACACGCACTGATACATGTACAGACACACGAACATAAACACGTACTGATACATGTACAGGCACACGAACATAAACAGCCACTGATACATGTACAGGCACACGAACATAAACATGCACTGATACATGTACAGACACACGAACATAAACACGAACTGATACATGTACAGACACACGAACATAAACAGCCACTGATACATGTACAGACACACGAACATAAACACGAACTGATACATGTACAGACACACGAACATAAACACGAACTGATACATGTACAGACACACCAACATAAACACGCACTGATACATGTACAGACACACGAACATAAACAACCACTGATACATGTACAGACACACCAACATAAACACGCACTGATACACGTACAGGCACACGAACATAAACACGTACTGATACATGTACAGGCACACGAACATAAACAGCCACTGATACATGTACAGACACACGAACATAAACACGCACTGATACATGTACAGGCACACGAACATAAACACGTACTGATACATGTACAGACACACGAACATAAACACGCACTGATACATGTACAGGCACACGAACATAAACACGCACTGATACATGTACAGACACACGAACATAAACACGCACTGATACATGTACAGACACATACATAAACACGCACAGCATCTGTTCTGATTTCATTTCGACCCACGTTCAACCCTTCACAATGCTGAAAGAATGAAAGAAGACCCTTCGTCAACATTTCATGTGGCCAGCTAATTTACGTTGTCTATTACGCAGCAATTTCTAATTATCTCTTGCTTAAGACACTGAAGAATGACATAACTGTCACATGTTATTAACAAGGTGCTATGCTGAAGACACACTTTCTGTTTCAATCATGGATTTATTTCAGAACTCATTATAATCAACTGTCCGCATCAACATCAGTTTTGTACATCTTTCACCTACAGATGAGCACTGACCCGTGTGACTTGTTTCCATGTCAATATGGGGAATCTTTACCTTAGGCAGTGTAAACTAGTTTCGACACTCTAGTAGTTGTCTTGCCTTTTTGTGTTTTGGCTGTAGCTAGAGCCTGCTTCCTTATGCAACACGAGCTGAGGAAATGATGGCATTTTAGGCATTTCACAATTGGCGGTTGTTTAACAGTTGAATGGATGACACACCTTGATACGATGGAGTTGTCCTATACTGCTCATCGGGAAATCCTTTATGGCTGTTTTCGGAGGTCGACTCGACTTTTTCAATGACTGCGTAGACGACTGAACTAGACGTTCCACTGCGCCGTTTTTGACATGGTGATATGATACACGTGTTAAATTTAAAACCCTTTTGCTTTGGCGCCGAACTTGAAATTCCGTTGACATAAAGGTAGTTAAAATATTGCAAAGTGATAACCAAAGTGTGCAAAGTTCTGCTCCAAGATTTCGAACGTTGTCTTTGTTGAGACAGTGTCAGTTGGAAGAATGCATGGATTCCTAGCATGTATCCACTGGTACTGTCCAGTTTCTTCCCATAAAGTTAACGGCATGGTCTACAAGTAATCAACTCCAGGGCTTCTCAGGAAGTATCTAATAATGATTTTCAGGCTTAATTTCAGAGATTAATTTTGCTGCATAAGGTAAGTATGCTCAACATAAGTGTCCAACGTCCTTATTCAAGTGAGGCCAGGACACAGCTGATCAAGCTAGCGATTTCAGACATTGCATACCAAAATGCCCAAAATACATGAACGAGTTGGAGGAGTTGCTTTAAGTATGATATGGTATGATACTACATGCCCTTATAAACAAGCAAACACTCTTGACCATCATTAAATCTGTCATTGTCTGGTGGCACTGAAGTTCTTCAGAAGTCAGCTTTGCTGGCCAACGTTTAGGAGCATATCTGTCTTCAGCAGATCTTCAAGATAACGAGAACCGGCTTTATCTGCTTAGTTGGAAATGAAGTGGTTCTAAAGATGCTGTTTAGAGAAGACGATGAAAAGCTGGCATTCACAGAAGCAGTAGAATTGGTATGTGAAACAGAAGATGCAGCTTAAGTTGCCAAGGAAACCATCTATGAATCAAAGCAACAGTCATTTAAACCTACACATGCTGTAAGGATGAATAAACTTTAATAGCTCATGAGCTTAAACGAAAGCCAGTCCAAGATTTCAGTAGCAATTGATGTTATGCGGCAAAGTAACAAAAATGGTTTGAAAAAACTCCATATTGCAGACGGATAAAATAACACTGAACTCTTCGAGGAAACCCAATGCCATCTTGCATTCACTACACACTGAGGAATGCTCTTGCAAACTCGCCTACCATTTGAATCAGCTCTGCACCTGGATATTTTAAGTAATTATGAAATAACTATCATGCGATCCCCAAAAGTAGCAGTATATGCAGACGTCATATATGTCTTTGGAGAAAGTTTTGATAATCATCTCTAGAAAATACAGCAGCTATTACAACACCTTGAGGAAAATGAATTTCGGTATCATTTGGAGAAATGCAGTTTTGCCAAAACATCTGTGGAGTATCTTTGACATAAGCGTAAACAAAGAGGAGTGGAGAAAAGATGCTATGCTGATGTAATCAAGAATATGCCAGAACTTTCTTGAGATGTGTTCAGTTCCATGGGACATTCATCCCAAATCTGTCTACGATCACTGCACCCGAACCAACTGACGTCACAGCTCTTTGTGTCCAGTGTCACGTAGATGAAAACGTTTTAGATTTGATCAGAGAGTGCACAAGCTGTACAGAGCATCAGAATGCACTAGAAAAAAGCACCTTTTTGTCAATGGATCGCTTAAAAACCCCTAAGGCAGAATTCATGTTGATCATGTCATTACTTTTATGTAGTCCAACTGGCTCATTGTTACAGATGACTATTTCAAGTATCCCAGTATTCACCAGACACAGTCAACGTCATCAAAAGCTACAACATAACCATTGGAACACGATTTTGCACTTTTTGGATACCCGCATACTATTATGACCATGCAACAATGCTTACAACTGAAGAATTTCAAGACTATTGTTATGAAAAAGAAACATCTGTTCTCATTGAGGCACTTTACCATCCTTCTACCAACAGATCAGCAGAAAGATTTGTTCAGCCTAGAAAACAGTCACTAAGGAAATTGCTTCTTCCACCTAGAGAGGCTCTTCAAGAATTTTATTTGAATACCGTTGAACACCTTTGTCGACAGGATATTCCCCAAGTAACCTTCTAAATGAAAACCAAATCAGAGACGGTGTCATCGTTCCATTACCAGCTCATATTGCCCAACTTCAGCATTTGAAGGTTACCCGTTGGGACAACAAAGATAAGGCTCTCATTGACAAGGGTTTCAAGTACGAATGATACACCTTGGTATACACTATACTGTGGACCAATACGCAATAGATATCTGCCATTATCATAGCAATCTGAGGACAACGGAGTTTTCTACGTTTAAAGTGATTCCTGAAGACTCAGGTTGGCAACAACATCTCGACCACTTATGGCCAAGATATGGACCAGATCATCATGATGATCCTGGATTCCAAGTAAAGCCTGCACAAGAGCATGTAGAGGGCAATTACATACCAAGGAAGGGTAAATTAAGAAACCAAAACAATGCAACCCAATATTGCTTTGCATCAAATACCTGACTGTCATACAGTTTGCATTTATCATATATTAACTATGCCATTGAATCCAGTCATTGATTTTGCGTATATTCCTGCTTGAGCAATTCCAAAAATTAAATAAAAATGCAACTTTTGTTTTCTGTACGCTATAAAGTAACAATTCGTTTCCTTCTAATCATATTTGAATTATAATTTCTGAAGTTTACAGAATAATCTTATGTTGGTATACACTTGTGGGGATAGTTAACTGTGAGTGTTAGTGCCCCATTTCTTTGTAACATTACTTTGATTGGCGGTTTCATTTTCGTGTCTAAACTATCGACACTATCTGAATTGCCTTGATAGAAAACATTAACCGGCTATTATTATGACTTTTAAATTTAGAGGCTCCCTAAGACCATAGGAACTATCTATGGACGATGATAATATCAGTCGATTCGTGAAAATGCTAGTAATAATTTTTAACTATTGAATGGGCATCCCCTGTTTCTCTGTAAGCCTTTATGTTCTCTTCACTATCTTCCTAGTGTGACTCGGCAAAATGAACTTACTTCCTTTGTCAGTGAATCGTATGAAGATTGATATACCACAACATTATTATTTGGCTGACATTCTTCAAGATTATCTTCTGGTAAATTGTTATTTTAATTCTTTCAAATGCCATCAATACTTATCATTTCATAGAGCTAGTGTAAAAAACTAATCTCTAAAAATTGGTAGAGTTTTGCCAAGAAAACTAATCTATGGTTAATTAAACGAGATATTTCCTGTCGTGTCATTTCGGTGCTGTACATTCATGTGTTTCCTTGAGACATTTTTTAATCCACTGTTTCTTAATTTATTAATAATATATTAATAAAATAATTATATACTAAAACGTTGTTTTGAACTTCAGATAGGCAGCTTTGAATCTTACGTTGAGAGGTATGTAAATACATGCAAGTTATGTCATTAGACTTACGTAAACAAAATCACACCTCAACACCCAGTACTATATTCCTCAGGCTAATCTATCAACTATCAGACGGATATTATTGGAAAAAGTAAAGAAGGAAATATCTTTTTCCTTTATTGATTACATGAAAGCGTTTGACTGTGTGTATCACAACAATATGTGGTTTGTGATGCAAAAGATGGGAATTCCAGAACATCTAATAATCTAGATTAAGAATCTTTACCATAAACAAAAAGTTCATGTGCGAATAATGTATGATTTAACAGAGTGGCTCGATATCAGCGAGGAGTGAGGCAAAGATGCATTCTACCTCTCTGCTTGTTTCACTTATGTGGTATGATTATTATGAGAAACGCAGAGCTTAATGATAATAACATCAAATTCCATGGTAGAACTTAACGTATACTGATGACAGACTCCTGATTACCAAAAGCAAAGACGATCTGGAAGAACTTGTCAGAAATGTTAAGAAAGCAAGCCAAGGAACAGGGTCACTGCTAAATGCTAAAAAAGTAGTGACGAAGGCAGAAATCAACAAATTTGAAGTAGATGGAGAATCCATTAAGGAAGTAAATGAATTCAATTCTACTGAACATTAACTAGAACCTCTGACCACACAAAAGAAATTAGGAGCCTAATACATGCCAGGAAAACAATGACCAATTTGACAACAATAATGAAAGACACAAACACAGGTAATTCCTGTTGTTGCATGTGGAGGTGAGATATGGATAATAAGGAAAGCGGAAATGAAAAAGGTTGAAACCTTCGTACTCCCGGTAAGGAGAGGATTCCTAAGAGTGGCCTTGACATCTAAAAGAATGAATGAATGGGTACTCGGCCAAATCCAAACAGATAGGTCACTACCGAACACAATCAGAAAAGGATAATTGACATAACATGGCCACATAAACAGATCAGACAATAGTTCAGAAAAATTGATAACGCAAGGAAAAATTCAAGGAAAATGAGGTTAAGAAAGACCTGTAACAAGGTAATGAGGCAACATTAAGTCACTCTGAAAGAGAAATAACTAAACACAGACATTAAAAACAGAACCGAATAGAGAAGGCAAGTTCATGACATCACCAAGGGTTGAGTGATCTGAAGGACAACAACGACAACTTATCAAAGAATCCCACATGTGTTCCTAAAGGTGCCTGACTAAAAGGCTTTTATCATCCTTGCAACGAGAGATCTTGCATTAGAAACCTGTTTAAGAAAGTTTTTTTTTTGACCTTCACACCTCAAAATGGGTTCTATGCGATCATGTTTATAGCAGACATTAAATTATTTCTATTGTTAGTACAAAGTGGCGACCCCACCCTTCCAAATCGTAAAGCAGATCTGCATCCTGAATCTGCCCCCAATTAATACTACACTTTGCATGGAAGCCCGCGTGGGTGACAAGAGGATTTTTTCCCCTGAAATATAAAAGGCTTGAAGGCAAAAAATACGACTGAAAACATGGACAAACAATTTTTAAAGAGTTATTTAGTTCAAGCAGACTACTACCCTGAGAAAACAAAATTGAAACCGTCCACGATCTCTTCTGAAATTACCAAAAAAACCCTGTTCATGCGGAAGATTGACAGAAGTTGATCACCCATCATTGACCTTAACCACATATTCAGCCTTGCGCAGTAAGCGGAGGGAGTACGTTAATCACAGAGTCACAGAGTTGCCGTCCAGTTGGCTTATGCCTTTGCACATCATACCAATTTAGAGATCCTTTCATGAGGTTGCCAATGTCATACATTTCCTTAACAAATGGAAAAATGTGCTTGAATATACCCTTTTCTGTTTTTTGCATACTTTGCTATCTAAAAGCAAACAGCGATGCACTGTAAAGCAATGAAATAACTTACTTGCAAGACGGCTTTTGGACAGCAGCTACCTTGCTCTTGTTTTCAAGAAGTCAATCTTTGCAATCTTTAATGAAAGACAACATTCACCTTGCATGTTGTCTTTTCATGAATGAATTGTTCATTTGCCATCTTTTCTAAGGACAGAAAAGATAGAACCTACATTATACTCAATGATTTTTATTCCGGGATTCTTATATCAATCAATCTCTCTCTTTTCATCAAGCATTGACTGTGTTTTTGGTGTTCGTAGGTAAAACGTATCATACGTTACTGTACTTAATTCTACTCAGTTCTATCAACAACACAGCTATTGCAATGGTTAATCTCAAATGCATTTCAGTCAGTTAAGATTGTGAAAATCAGTTGACTATTAAATGCATTTTCATCATCAAATTTCTTTTTTAAAAAGGGTGAAATGCGACACTGTTGTCGTATTATTGTCTTCATCGTGAATTATGGCGCCTTATCAAAGTACACTCGTGCAGTAAAATTTCCTGAAAGTTATCACCAGAGATGTCTCGTTTCAAAATTGACTGGTAATGCAAAAACAAATTTATGCCACAAGCCGGGTCATGTGTGCTAACTCAAGCAACAATTGTTTTCTTTTTTAAGTGGAAAGAAACACAGTCTTTTTGCGATATAAGTACTCTTTTCGTATTTAGTCGTCTGGATTATCTTTGGAGTGAATAAAGTTAGCAATGGTATGTCTTCTCAGTATCCAATCACCTGTTCTAATCCAAAGACCTTGTCATCGTGCAAGGCCTCAGTCAGGTGGCAGTAAGCAAGTAGTTTACGTTTAAATTCGGCAAGCATATGTGAAAGGTGAACATCCTCTTCCAAAAGATTCCATAAAAAAAGTACATTTTGGAAGTATGTATTGGAAAAACGTGCAGTTCTGGAGAGGGCTGGGTTATATTGGCCGTTATTTCTAAGAGAATATGAAAGTTCACGAACAGCAGGAATTTCGTCAAATAGGTACGCTAGTTGATGGCTTTTAGGTAAACTGAAAGAGTGGCATAGACGCCTAAGCCACCTTTTATTGTTAAAATGTTCTCATCCTAGTTCATTGAGAACCCTCTGCCTACTAGTACCTCTCAATGCTCCCGTGACTGCAAGAACTGAAGAGTACTGTGTTTGTCCAAGTCTTTCTGTGATGTATTTGGTCATACATGGGTCATATGTATGGTATATGATATCTCCATAATCAAGGTGAGGCCTAACATAAGGTTTATAGAGCTGGTCAAGTGCATCAGGGGGTACATACTTGGATATAAATCTTATCATCCCTATTATCTTGCTTGCCTTGATAATTGCTTCACAAATGTGGTTCTTAAAGTCTAGTTTGGAGTCAAGGATCATGCCCAGGTGTTTATGTTTCTCGCTATTTCTTCATTATCTAGATACAGGGGTGGATGCCGGAGTTTAACACGTTTCGTAGCAAAAATTGCTTCTCCGATCTTTTCAGTATTAAACTGCATCCTCCATTGCCACGCCCAAAGTCTAAGTCTAACCTTATCAAGATCACAGTTTGACTCAAAGGCTGTTCTGGCCTCATCTCTTACCATAGAGAACAAAGAAGTATCAACTGCAAACAATTTGATGTCACAATTCACATTTTCAACGAGATCATTTGCGTAAACTAAAAAAAGAGAACCAAGAACATATCCTTGCGGAACTCCAGATGTAATGGTTGCCCATTCAGAACATTTTCTATTCAAAACGACTCTTAGTTCTTGACCAAGTAGGAAATTTTGCATTAAGGATAGCTAATCACTGGATACGCCATTGCATTGAAGCTTGTACAGAAGACCATCGTGTCACACTCTTTGGACAGGCCTGAAAAGACAGAAAGCTTTTTAAGGCTTGGCACATTCTCAAACTCGCAATGTATCTTATGGGTAGTAGCCAGTTGATAGTTTCCCGGAAGGAAGCCAGATTGATTGGGGGTTAAGAACTCGAAGTCACAAAGGTGCTTGTACATAGCATCGCAGATAACTTTTTCAAAAGTTTTTCCAAAAATTGGCAAATGCGGTATAGGTTGATAATTTCTTTTATTTTTTCTACTTTCCTTTTTATGAATAGGAACAATGTTAGGTTTTTTCCATGTCGAGGGGTAGGGGTTCCAGTTTCAAGACACTTTTCAAGTATAAGACAATGTGGTTTCAATAGGGCAGAATCACCTAGTTTAATCATATGAGCCGAAATCCCGTCCCAGTCATGAGCTTTACAGCTATCTAATGCCCGAATTAGTTGAAGTACCTTTTCACTGTCAATTATAACATTGTTTAATGTTTGATCGTATCGTGGATGAACGGTGGAAATCGTGCTCCCAGTCACTGTCGTGGAACACAGTTGTACAAAATTCATTGAGAATTTTAGCTCTTGTTTCTATATTTGTGACAGATATTCCATTTTCAAGGAGGAGAGGAATATTAATAGCCTTCTTCCTATTAAGCAGCCTGTTGAATACTGAACAATATCTTTTAGGACCTTGCAGGGGATCAATTAATTTGCGACATGAATTTGTCAAATATTTCTCCTTGGCATTTGCTACCATTTTAGATAATTCATTTGCCACCGATTTGACCACAACTTTCTAAAAACTCGGTGGTTTTTAAGTTCCTGTGTCATCCATGGTGGGTCTTTGTCACCACATTTTACAACTTTATTAGGAATACTCATTGACATGATGGAAAGTATCCTGTTGGCGAAAAATCCAATCATTTGTTCAGTATCAAGATCACCGAACTGCGTCTCCCAGTTCACGCTATTTATAGAGTCCCTAATTGCCCTCTTGCTGGCTTCTACATAGTCCCAAAGAGTTCTGTAGTAAGCAGAATGGTAAGGAATAGAAGTATTAAACTTGCCATAGACAATTTGATGCTGGCAGTGTTGGTCAAGAGATAGGTAGACGGACGCTTGACTCTATAAACATATTAAAGTGCCTTGAAAATTTGCGACATTGCGCTAAAAACAAACTTAAAAGCTTTTTTCGTCTGACACTCTTCAGAGTATGAAATGTCAGAAAGGAATGTATATGTATGTGACAAACTATTTATACGAAACATGTAGCAAAACTAACCCATCATAAACAAGAAAGGAAACAAAGAAAGAGAAAATAAAGAAACAAAACATTATTGAAGGAGTACAAGTGAAAAAACAAACTCTTTCTCCCTACAGAGTACTGGTTTTCTAGTTTTAATGTAGACAGACTCCAATACACTTAGATGAAAGGACGATCTAGCTGTGCCAATTATCCGAAAATTGTCGTCCTTATACATTTTGGCGCAGAATCGCATGTTTTGGCAGTCATTTTCGCTTTGCAAGCGGAGATGGCTGTTCTCTAGGAGGAATCGATGCTTGGCGTACAGTGGCTGAAAATGTTCTTGATCCTGTCACCCAATCTTTGAGAAGTGCGAGCTACATACCGAGCTTCACATCGGCACAGAAATTCATAAACTACTAAGCTTTTTTGTATTGTAGGTACACAATCCTTGTGAATGGATGGCAAGATCTTTCTAGTCGTTAAAATAATTCTTGGTTTAGCAGCAGAGAAACACTTAACTACAGCTTTATAAATCTGTGTTTCTATGCAGATAGAAACATTGCCTAGCCAAGGGAGTTTTAAGTATACGGGAAACTTTTGAGGCTAAAAGATTTTTCGGTTGCTAAATTGGCATTGGCAAATATTAATAAATAGGTTACCATATACATATACTTTCCTTCCTGACATTTCATACTCTGAAGAGTGTCAGACAAAAAAGCATTAAATTATGTTTTTAGCGCAATGTCGCAAATTTTCAAGGCGATTTTCAAGTTTTGTACTACAAAAAGATTGTTCAAGTATAAACATATTAGGTTGATCAGAGATAATAAGATCTATACAGGACATCCCTTCATTTCTTATATTTGTAGGTTCGTTAATTAATTGATAGAGGTTATTTGTTTCGATTAATTCATCTAATGCAGTTCCTTCAGGGTGCTCAACATCCTGGGACCACCATTAGGATGATCTACAATTGAAATCTCCCAGTCATTTGCAAGTAATCAATGAAATCATCAAACTGCTATGATGACTGGATTGGTCTACGGTAAACAGTTGCGAACAGTATTTTTATGCGCAATAGTGATTTCTGTTACAACCATTTCTTGACGATATTCGCGATCTCTTCTCTGTTTAATTGGTAAACCCTCACGAAAATAAAGACAGACTCGCCCGGTTTTGTTATTGCTAGGGTGATCACTACCAAAGATATCCTTACTAAAACCCTCTGTAGCAATGCAATCGGTTTCAACAGAGATGTGCAACATAGTTTCAGATATAACTACAACATCGAAGTGGATGCTATTATAGACCTCAATTACTGAAATTCTTACACCTCCCCTGGCACAAATACTGTTTAAATTCCAATGAATAAATTTGAGACCACTTTCACGATCAGGACCAGGATTTGACTTGATGTCTCCCGCTACTAAGAGATAAATTTTTGAATCGATCGATTTCCAGGCTAAAATCTTGTCTGAAAGGCAACCTAGTAAAAGTACACAGACGGAATTTTTAAATAAATTCTGAAAAAATGTGATGTCGAAATGTTTTGGAATGGTGGAAATTAAGTGCCAGAAGTTGCATCAATCGATGAGAAAATAGTAAAATACACAATGGTGTCTCAAAACTTTTTGCAGTCAAACTCATGAAAGTACAAGTCAAATCTTGAGATTTCGAGGAATAGCCATATTGCTTCAATACAGTACAACACAATGTCAGAAACAGCGAGCAGGGGAGGACAAATAGTGATACCCAGATAAAGACGTAAAAGTAGACATAGGCAAAACATTTTGAGCAAAAGCATTCAATGAGCAGAAAAACATCATTCCTTTTATTTGAAACAAGGTATTATGAAAGAGCAATTTCCACACGCCACTGATCAGTATCTGCAAGCATTTAATAATAGAGTTGACCTCTCCGACCATGCCTTCTGAACCTGGTGTCGCTAATCCTAAGAGGTTGCTATTGAAAAAGATGGCAGGTAAGGAGCAAATAGGTTTAATGCAGCGGCAACCTTTAGGAAACATACACATGACAATTAAAAGTTGGATAAAGAAAAAATACTAAAATAAATAAAAAGTCGAGTGTTGATTAACCTCGTTTAACTGATATAATTAATAAACAAAACTCAAAATCCAGTTGGCCTAGGAAAACAACAATAATAATACTAATGATACCAATACCAGTACCTGCCAACACCAACGAATAATTTGATTAATTGATCTGAATTTGAGATATCCCTATAAGCCAATTAAAATTTGGATGCTTACAAAGTTATTGAGGTTTCTCAAGCTTTTTTTGATAGAGCCAAAATAAACGAGGTTTCCATTTCTTAACTATAATGTTAAATTGCAGTTTATATCAGCGAAAATAAAATCAATTTTTCCGTCTGTTTTTGCTAATTCAAATACTTGAAGCAGAATATTTCGCCTTTGATTGGTCAAATCCACCCGATTTTTTTCTCCGTTATGTTACATTCTTGTACGAGCATCGAAGGACTTAATTTTACGATTACTTGTTGGCAAACCACACCATAACCATTTTACCATGTTGGGCCAATTCGATGAGCCCAATAAATTTCAGTCCTTTGCAGACCAAAATCCAAACTTTGCATCAACCTGTTCAATACAATTTCCTTTCTCTTGTTCAGGGAGTGGCATATTGTTGATTCTCAAGCAGACTCTCCTGGAGTCTTGCTCACAGTCAATTTTCTTGTTAAGATGGTCAATTAGACAAAGTTTACACTCCAAAATATCGATTTTTCTTCCAATTTACTGATTCTTTCATCACGACTCTTCAACTGCTCTTCTATTTCAGTTTTAATCACTTTTCTTAGATTTTGTAGCATTTTGTTGAATACGTCAAGTTTGGGAAGATTTGCAATTTCACCTTTAATTGGTGCAAGAGCCTCATCAATGGTAGCTTCGGTATCATCCTTGGTCGACTGGGCATGCCTTGTCGTAGGCCGCTCACCGGCCTGCTTCATGGTTTTGGATCTTCGTCTTTATACTTGTTTCCTTTTAATATCTGATGTTTATATATATATATCGTTTACATTTATAGTATTTTTATATCGTTTACATTCACATGTTTATACTAAAATAGCTACATGACACAATGCTAGCCTATCAAGCTCTACTCATGCTCGTGAATAGAGCTTGCCGCCATTGCAGTCAACCCAATTAATGTCAACCTAATAACGGATGGGTAGCATTTCAGAACATATCAAACATTCTTGAAGACCGAAAAATTCCTCTGTGCCTCAAGAGAAAGGCGTTTGACGAATGTATACTTACATCAATGACTTACACTGCTGAGACCTGGTCCCTTACAAAGCAGCAAGACCTCCAATTAAGAACCACGCAGTTGGCAATGGAAAGAAAGATGTTAGGCA
>JANTCA010086339.1:0-14081 GCA_024741275.1 Chironex yamaguchii | reverse complement strand
CATATATATGGATAAATCATTACATATAAAAGTAAAGACATACAACAAATATATGCATCAAACCTTGTCCTCAATCTTGTCAATAGCACTTGATAATGTATCAAGTATATTATGCTTCCTTCCATGAATAGCAGCTTCATTGAAAATATATATCTGAAAAAGATATATACGGGTAAGAAATACTCTGAAGGTGGAAGAGAAACACAAGCCATCATATGTCAACAGAAATGTCACCAAATTGTAATGTAGTTGACAGAAATCTCCAAGATACGATGAGCCAAATCATACAACCATCTCATCTCTTATTAGACTGAAGCCTTGTTTTTGCTTTACACATGAGATATATTACATAACACAGTAATAGTACTAGCCTAGGTAATTTTGAGCACAACAATATCTATGTTTAGCATAATTCCCTCTGGCCTTGTATGGTCTAGTCTAGTGCCATGTCAGCTAGTGGCATTAGGGGTCTTGTCTCTCCCCTTCTTTCATTTCTTTGCTAAGGTTAAGATGTTGATTCTTACAGTGTTCAGTGCCTCTGTCATGGTCTCTAAATATATTTCTTTATGCCTTTGCACACTCCTTGTCTGTAATTTTGTGTTTTGTTTTGTTTATAATGCAATATATGACATTACATAACACACATATGAAATAAAGCAACCAATAGTTTCATATGGTTCAAAATGCTATGTAACAATGAGTATCAACAACTGTGTTCATCAGATCTTTGACTCACAATTCCCATGGCCCACTACTATACAAGAACAGTTCTGACATAAGAAACTTCACTGGTCTAAAAAGAACACTCACCTCAACCAATCAAAGATCTGCCTAATATTCTGAATTTCTTCAAACAACTAACAACAAGTACAAGACAGGATACCAACTACAACATTAAACTACTTTACCATTCATGTAACAAACTGTCCATAATCAAAATACTCTTCACTGTTATCACATACATTGCATGGCTAATACGCCTCATTTCAAGTAAATGATTCACAAAATTGTAGTGCTGTGAGGCTAGTATATAACTACAAAGTGAAAACATTTTTGCAACTTTACAACCCATTTGAAGAAGACAACAATCCACTTACAAATTGTCCACCTTAAAGGGCTTAGTCATGCAAAAGAAAGAGGAATAGGTACTACATAGGTGATATTTAAAGACAGGGAGGACTGGAACCAAATGTACCAAATTACGAGGTACTGAGTACAAAACAAAACCTGAACTACAAGGAGATGCTATTAGAACAAAGGTCTCAGAACCCTTGCTTCAACTATCAGCATTAATCTTGTCCTTCATAAGAAAAGAATCAAGCTTTACCTGTCTCGCAAATGCCATTTCTGTACTTGTCATCGGACTACGTCCAACCCCTATGGAGTGTTCATCAATAAACTAGGAAATTGGGGAATAAAAGACCAGATGAATTAGGAAATCATGAGCAGAGATGTAAAGCTTTATAAATGAGGTTAATGATACATTGAGTTCTAAAAATTGTTCCTAGTATATCCTTGCATTTGACACTAAAAAATATGTCATTTAAGAAACAACCTCAGTTGTGAGCAAGGGAAAACTCATAAACTCTCTTATTTATGTTTTGGGCCCTATCCTCTTCAGCATAATATGTCAGTTGGATGTGAATACATGCTTTCATTTCAAATTTTACTGTTCCTCTAAGGCAAAATGATACTGCCAACTAAATTGTAATTCTCCTTTTCTTGAATTACTTCATATTATTCTATCTGTTTCCTCTCATTTTTCTATATATAGGATTGATACAAATTGTTTTGTAATAGGCTGGTCCACTTTATGATCCTATGATTCACTATTGTGTCTTCTATTGTTTGTAAATAGGTAGGTTCAATTATTTCACGTAAGCAATAATAATGGAGATGAAAGTTGAAAGACGTTGGGACAGCAAAATCAATAACATTTAGCTTTATCATTTGAGATGTAGACTTTCACAGATGCTTCACACAAAGTGACCCTTGTCATGGAGACGTGGCTACTCTAACTTTTCATAAGACATTCTTCTGTATAAACATCTTTCATATGTTTGAGGAGTGCGGATATCAGAATAAATTTATAGACCAATTATAAATTAAATACAACCTTTAATTAACCAGGTTAATAAAGAAAAATTAATACTTTAGGTATTCCCTAATGAATATGTAAGGATAAAACTGGAAGTAGCAATAAAATTGTAATTTCTCTTTTATTACTTTTCACGATTTATGATGCTCTGCAGTTAACACAAAGGGTCATGTATTCACTCCCATAAAAAATATTAAAACATTATGAGATATGCTATGTGGTACATCATATAAACAATTACAAAAAAAATACAAACAAAAAGAAGCTAAAGTATACCTTAGATTCAGCAGGAAAAAACATAGCTTCTTTACTTATACTTAGTAACGAGTTCAAAATCTTCTGTTTTTCTCTTTCCCAGTCATCTTCCATACTACGGCGAAAATGTGACTCTGCTTCAGAAAATGTCTACAAGAAGAAAAATTGTTACAAAACAGTACAGAGGTTTTACGCTGAAGTCATTTGTGAATTCTTGCAATGAATAGCAAATAATTGATGTGTTTCATTTAACACTGAAGTATAATAATATATTCTTACTGGACCATGTTCACAGTTCTCATGTAATACAGCACCTGGTTAATGCACACAACCTAAATGGCACCCATAATCCATAACAGTTTAATCATCACAGTATTCAAACATGCTTTTTAATAAGAAATCGCCATGAAATCTATATATCAAAGCAAATATGGCAACCATCCTCAAGGTGTGGAGGTATTAAAATGCATACCCAGGGTTAAGGAATAGATATTAAATTGAATTTTAGAATTATTTTTATACTAAGGGAAGCGATTGCCAGCCATTATCTTAAATGGAGACATTTTAGCTTCAAGTCATTACAAACACCTACAAAATACTTCTATTCCAAGTAGAAAAAGAATTACCTTGTTCAAGATGATATGTAAGTTGATAAAAACATTAACATTCAGAAGTTCAAAAGCTTGCAAAATAACTTCACTAACAAACTTGATTTGCCAGTTTTAACTTAGCCAATATAGTCATGTATGTCATCTTTCCAAATATTCTTTTGCATTGGTCCCCTCTGTTTGTATTAATTTTGCTTGAGGAGCTTGCTTCATTAGATAATTCTTTATTTTTTGCTGCGTTGTACTTGCTTTCCATTTTATGAAACTTATGAAACTGAAAAGTCTTGCAAGGGCATGTTGCTACGAATATTATCTGCATATTTTTTAAAATTACGGCCATTTGATGATGACATCACAATATTTCAAAGTTCTTATACTATGTATGAATCTATGCTTCCAACTCTTTAAATTATTGATACACTCCAGACATGTTTAAAGCTGTACAATGTATCAATTGTTCAGGATATCAATCTTGATCTCAGCTGGGATTGTTCTATCCTGATACAAATTAGTAGGTCACAAGTTTTTCAAAACTGCCAAAGTTTTCACTAAATACAAAAACTGTTGCTTTACTTGCAAAACTGTTGACAAGTTGTAGTTGTCATCATAGCCTAGCTTTAAAATCCATGTAAGATCTTGCAGGAGGCAGAATCTAGCCATGAATAGTGTGATGACAATTTACATTGTTTTCAAAATTCAATTTTTGGACAACATAAAAAGAAACAAGTTGATTAGTGAGAGAGTGAGACTGTCATTTAATGGAAATTTTCTAATCACATAAACTAATAATCCTGTCCTTTTTTCATTATCATCTCTTCTTTTTATTCGGTTCTTTTTTTATTATTATCACTTCTTTTCATTCTGTCCTTTTTTTATTATTATCACTTCTTTGGGGCGAAAATAAACTTGTTCTGTGGCGGTCAAAATGTCCTTGTCTCGTATGTTTTGATCGTTTTAAAGTAGCTTTAGGACACAAATAGCTAAATTTCAACAGATAACAGCTTTAGGGGGCAGATTCACCAAACGACATTCAAGACATGTTTTACCTTTTAATTTGTAGGCTTCTTTCCAAACTTTGGTACTGAAATAACTTATTGACAACCAACCCGTTATACTATTCAGTTGATTTTAGTCAGTAAATAAATTCTTGACCTCCTTAAGTAATCGATTTCCATAGTTAGATCAATTTCACATCCAGGATCAAGATAATTCTCAACTATGTCAAACTTCAGTTTATTTCACTATATTTCCTTTTTTGATCATTAGCAATTCATTGATCATGATATGGTGATTTGACTACTGATGTTAACATTTGTGGTATTGGATTCTCACTCTGAACTGAATCTGTACTTCTTTAGTCAACCTTCAGTGGTCATTCTTCGTAAAGCTGCTAGAACAATGAGACTCTTTTTCTGCTGACACTAAGTTACCTTTGTCAAGAATCACATTCACAATGTGCGCTCTTTGACCATTGTGTTACTCATTTTGACAGTCTTCTCTAGTCTGTTCACCAATCCATTTTCAACACTACAGTATCTTTATAGAACAAAAAATACTAGAGATGAATTTGCATTGTTAATAGTAATAACTCACAGTACATTTGGTCATTATCAAAACCCAAGGGTATTTTTAAATGACATTAAGTGTAGTGGTTGCAATTAATTTAAAAAATGGTCATGTTACTCATGTTAGTGGCCTGATAGTTCAGTTGCCAGAGATTTAACATGATAATCCCAAGATCTGTGGTTTTCACTCCTCTTCACTCACTCACTCACTCACTCACTCACTATGTGTTTATAGTCTTTGGACACATCAAATGTGTGTTTGACTTGAGAGTTCTCAGTAAAGATCTCCATTTCTCACAGTCTTCAGCCATATCCTGTGTCACGTTCAGTCTCCTCAGGTCATCATCAATCAACTCCATCCATGATTTTCTTGGGCGTCCAAGGCTCTTTTGTCCCTTCACTTCCAAAGTGGTGTATTCATTGATCCAAGATTTTGACCATTTCACATGCCCAAACCAACGCAATCTGTTACATCTTAGGACATTCTCCAAGGGTTTTAATTTCAACAATACCAGGAGTTCAGTGGTATTAACTCTTGCCCTCTTCTTAACATGGCACATATATAAAAGCATAGCTTTTTCATTGCGTAGCAGTGGCTTAAGGTCATCATGATGCAGCGCCCAACATTCTGATCCATAGATCATTGTGCTCCATACACAGCTGTCATAAAGCTTACCACGGGTGTGTAGAGAAATTGCTTTACAAGTTAACAAAGGCAGAAGTTCTCTAAACTTGCCCAAGGCAGAGCGTGTTCTAATGATGGTAGCAAGCTCACATCCACCACCAGGGCAAATGCCATCCCCAAGGTAGACAAAACTGTCAACAACCTCAAGAGACACACCATCCACTGTAACCTCTTCACACTGTCTCACATCAACTGGATGTGCCTGCCCAAGACATCTCATACACTTGAAGGACGGATTCTTCACTAATCTGCCTTTAATACCTGAGCATTTTTTGTGAATCCACATTTTACAATTACTGCAAAGGATAGAATTTTGGCCTAAACGTTTATGACATACACCACAAGGATATCACCCTGAGTCATGGAGGGTGTTCAAACCGTTTCCTGATATCATAATCTTTGTTTTGGTCACGTTGACCTTCAGGTCTTTCTCCTCTTGTCCATTCTTCCAGCCGTTTAACTTCTCAAGTAATTCTTCCAGAGATTCAGACACAATGACTAGATCATCAGCATATAGTGGCTCCCTGGGGCATCCGACACAAAACTCTCTAGATAAAGATTCCAAGACAATGATAAAGAGTATGGGACTCAACACTACTTAACTTATTATCACAAACTGATAACAATAACATCCACAGATCTGTTGCCAATGGTAACTTACATTTCTTTTACACTCTTCAATAGCAGCAAGAACAGCATTCTCTCTTTCATTTTTCAAGAATCCCTAGAATGACAAAAATAATAAGAGATTGAGAAAATTGACAAGCGGTAATATAAAGCTGTAAAGGGATATAGATATCACTTGAAGAGAATTGAAATTAACAGTGCATGGAAGCGAAAATTTGCAGTGAATCAATGCATCCTGTACAGAGAATAAAGCGAAAACATGAGGTATTTATGACAAGAAGTACATGAATAAAAAATACTACGTCAAAAGCCCTTCTTTGGCAAAATCTGAAGACGTAAACAAAGAACGGAAAGAGATATTCTAACACAGAAAAAAACTCCACTTCAATTACTTTGCATGATAGTAGGCATACCTGGATATCTGTATCAGCAACTGGCTCTAAGGGCTCAAAGCTCTTAACTGTATTCAGTGCTTCAAGCTTTTGAGAAAGACGTGGAAGTTCTACCCCTTTTGAACTCAAAAGTAGTGACCTAATGGAACAGATAAACCAAACTCAGAATTTTGTTGATGAAGAAAGGAACACTAACCAACTTTCGACTTAATGTTTTACAATAAACACAACTCAATAAAATGCATCATAATTTACAAGAGGTCATCACAGAAGCAAAGCACAAGCTCTGTCCTGGGACCAACACACAACTAAAGCTACTTATGAGTGAGAGATATGTTAAAAACTCGTTAAAACAAAAATATGACATAATTTTTGGAACAAAAGCAACAAATTGGTCATTTATTTAAGGATTACAAAAAAGATCTCCTCGACCAACACAATCAATTTCATGAATAGTGAGCAAAGCTAACTCAACTATATGAAGAAAGTTTAACAATTTTAAAATTTCCAAAGAGGTGATTCCACACAGGGGTAAGGTTGTGGAAAGATATGATATGGGCATGGGATAGGTATTCTCATATTTCCTCTTCAAGGCATTAAACATGTCACAGCTGATTTAATCTGTTTTTTTCCCCTGTACAATTGTGTATAGAGTTACATGCATGTGCATGCTAGAGGTACATGTGTATGCATACTAAAGGTACATGCATGTGCGTACTAGAGTTACATGCATGTGTATACTAGAGGTACATGCATGTGCATACTACAGGTACATGCATGTGCATACTAGAGGAACATGCATGTGCATACTAGAGGTACATGTGCATGCATACTAGAGGTACATGTGTACGCATACTAGAGGTACATGCAAGCGCATACTACAGGTACATGCATGTGCATACTAGAGGTACATGCATGTGCATACTAGAGGTACATGCATGTGCATGCTAGAGGTACATGCATGTGCATACTACAGGTACATGTGTGTGCATACTACAGGCACATGCGTGTGCATACTAGAGGTACATGCGTGTGCATACTAGAGGTACATGCATACTAGAGGTACATGCATATGCATACTAGAGGTACATGCATATGCATACTAGAGGTACTTGCATGTGCATACTACAGGTACATGCATGTGCACACAAACCATTCCAATACCAATACAAACTTCCAATTGCACATTTTCGACTCGCGATTTCGTAAACAAGCCCTCTAATTCGATTGAGTATGACACATAAAAGCAATAAACTAACTTGTACATACATACATACATATATACATACATACAAACATACATACATACATACATACACACTCATGGATACATACATACATACATATACATACATACATACATACATACATACATACATACATACATACGTACATACATACATACATAAGTTATTTGTTTGAGCAGGTTATAAACTATGGCAGCGGTGGCTGATGTGGACCTGCTGATGTGTAGCGACGGATACTGGCAAATATTCATTGTGATTTTTCATCAGATTTAAACTTACGCCTTAACATCAGAATTTTCCCCAGCACTTAATACAGTTTTTGACCAGAGCCTGTTGCCTGCCTCAGCCAACTGTTGTAGATTCCTTTCTATTCTTGGCAACTCGCTGCCAGTATCCATATCTGCAGTCAGCTGTTCTGCTCTCTGCAGAAGATCTGAAAATCCATTAGCAGCCATATTTGCAAGTAAACTTTGCTTTTAAGGTTTAGGTTTTCCAATCAATTTTTACCGTTGTAACTCAAGATATACGTGCGTTAATACTACCTACCATAGTACTTTTAATCGTTTAGAGTTTTCGCGGCAATCAGGAAGAGCATGACAAACTCATTCTGATTATGAGGTTAATTCTAAAGCTCCGCATTTGAAAGCAGTAGTCATACCTAACGTCTCAGCAACATGATTCAGACAATACAATACCATCAACAAGAAAAACCACTTCACGTACAGAGTACGGTAGTTATATGGGAGGCTTTCTCTCAAAATGTAATTGCAAGACACTGTGCACGAAGAAGGCTAACGCTATATGCGGAATAAGAAGAGAAAGTGTTTATTTTTGAGGACGACCAAGTAAGTACTTTGAGAGAGATTCCAAAGATATCAAAGGTAACAATATTTAGTTAATTGGTGTCATAATGGTGACTTCAAGATACAAAAAGATTTTGGAAAGACGCTTAGTGACAGAAATTCATCACGGAAACAACGTCTTGGTAGCTCAGTGAATTCTGTTCGGCAAGGAAGTCCTGGGTTCGCTCACCTTCTTGGACATATGATTTGTTTCATTAACATAACTCTTATTTCCTCAAATCAAAAACGTACAGCTCATCGATGATAAAACAATGATACGTTCTCTTTGGGAGTAAAAATATTTTTTGAATCCTGCCATCTTTTAAACAGAGGGGAGGCTGAAGCTCCCACCCAACCCTTATTTCTCTATAACAGGTCTTCGCTTATTAAACGTTTCGACTTAATCCTATGTAATCTAAGCCAATAGAATCGTGTGCTTTTACACCATGCACTATATATGCACTACAAACTCCCTTAACAATTCCTTAATTTTAGCTTCACATTAAGTGACCGAAGATAGTTTTGCGACCTATTTCACAAATCAAACGCTAAATTTTCAAGATATTCAGAGCAGTAAAGAAACAGCAAGGAAATACAAACGTGATGTTTTCTAATTATATTACACAACCATTTTAACTCACTCAATAAACTTAACTGTATACGCCAATTTGCTGAGCAGTATAATAAAAATATGTATGTTGTAACTATGAAATTACTCGTGTATGAAATTACTAGGCCAGGCCGGAAATTACCCAAGGAAACTGTTGTTATGCATGGCTAGCGCACATGTTTGATTTAACTGCTAAATTGCACAGATAAGTGAGTTGACTTTGATTGTAAATGGCTGGCACATATGTCTGATTCTCAGTTATTCGCAGCTATAAAATTCTCAAATTTTGAAACGTTCATTAGGGACTTTGTCTTAAGTAGTATTAGTTCTCTAAATTTTTGCATCCTCTACATGCAGGTTTTTATAATGCGGTTCTTTATAAACAAGAAAGCTGTGTGGTTTTCCTTTGCAAAGACTTCTGGAAAATCCGAATATTAATTTGGATAAAAGGGACATAGACGTACCACAAAGCTCTAAGTTTATTTTTAGCTAATTAAAAAACATTGGTAAATTTGAGAGATTTTTACGTCGGTTTCTTAAAACAGTTCATTTAATCCAGGTATTCCAAAAATGGAATTAGCAGGTTTGTATCGTATTTTGGTTAAGGAGATTTACCGAGTTGGTAAAGAGCGTCCATATCGAAATAGAACTATTTCTTGAGGATAAGTCAAGGCCGCTGGAAGCATTTGTGGACTCCTCTTTGAGCCAGAGGATTTTCAAGGTTATTGTGTCATGGACTCTTGGGCGGATTTTTAAGAAAAAATTCTCGACAAACATAGGCGCTTATCTATTAAAGCATTTTTGAGTTTTTACAAAGAGTTTTGAATATCTCGGGATGGATCTTAGCAAATTTTTGGCTTACACTTTACATGCATACGGATTCTGCCCTGGGTTATTGCTTTCTTGCTCATTGTGGTAGACGTGCCTTAATTACAAGCAGATACAAAACTTGGCACATGTTGCTAGGCCCAGGTTGTCACTTTGTGGACTTGACTCAAAATTTTCACTTTCAGTTGGACATCTCCACCGATGGCCCTTATCTATCCCCATGAGAAGATTGTACAGGTCAAGTCATTATACAACAGATTAACTCTTATTGTTCTCCTCGGTTATCCTAAGCCCGTTTAGCTCAGTCGGTAGAGCATCAGGCTTTTAACCTGAGGGTCGTGGGTTCGAGTCCCACAGCGGGTGATTATTTTTACACAATTTTTTTCATTTTTTTCGTTTCTTTTTGCTTCTGTCGTACGTGCACAAGGGCTATATCCTAACATTTAAATAAAATCCAAGAGGCAAGTAAAAAACTTATAGATTTCCCGTAGATTGACACGCAAGAAACAGAAATTAAGTAGGCAAAACTACTAAACAAACGAAACGAATTTGTCTCCAAATGTCGGCATTGCAACAAATTTCTTTTAGCCAACTGCAAATCAAAGGACTAGTCACCTAGTTATTTGCAATCCGTTATTTACCTATTAAGTATCTAGAACATAGAAGTTGAGTCATTTTTTCCAGTAATCAAGTATCTATTATCAAGAAGTAGAACCCTGAATTTCTATGATATATCTGTAATCCAGAGGTAGAAACGCATTCTAATTACCTTGAACAATAACCCAAAAACTAGAAATACAATCAATGATTCCAATAATCTATAAACAAAACCACAAATAGAAATATGCATTCCAATAACCTAAAAGAAGATCATAGACTTCAATAATCCAGATTTAGAATCTACTATCTAGGAAAGAGCTATAGATTCTTATAATCCAATGACTATAATTTAGAAATAAACTCTCTGCTTCTTTTTTGCTGTTTAATGTCTTCGTTGGCAGCTCTTTCAAGTTGAAAAGTTTTTGTTTATGGTGTTCTGTCGTATCCATCCCTCTATTAATCCCACTTAACAAGGAATTCACAATGCACAGTACTCAAAGTTAAGTCAAGAAACGAGAGTTAGTCTATAAGCGACCACACCTTGACGAAACAGAGTGTTAGCAAAGGGAATGTGAGACAGTTTATAGGCCATTTCAGCCTCTATCAACACCTAAGCTGCTTCTCTGCACAATATGTCAAGTCTCTCTGTTGCAAACTCCATGTTAAGCCACACACTGTGTGCATAATTTGTTTCAAAATATATGCTATATTAGTTGAGGGTACTTTCAAGGAACTTCTTTAGTAAGACAGCCAACTATTGCATTGTGGTACCACATAGAACGTAAGGATTGACGGGTAGCTGGGCCTTCATCTCGCTGCTTGTGAATTAAACCGAAGAAAAGAATCGAACTTCTGAGCTATAAGCTAGCTATAACATGTAAGGATCTTTAAATAGCTTCTGTCATTAGCTGTGATAAATGTGCTCCTCAGCTTTCGTAATCATCTCATCCTCTGCCATCTATGTTGACAGAATTAAACGTGATAGGGTGTATTTGATTACAGGATAGGCTGCCTAAAAATAAGCCAACTCACGAGTGATTGTTCGGTGTGGCTAATAAAATATTAACCTAAATACCTTCTGTCGTTCAGCAACATGTTTGGAATTGTTTGGAACCATTTTTATAAATGCATTTGCATAAGGGATAACCTACAGTGTTTTCAGTGTAGAAAAACACTGAGCCATTTATAGCGAGCTGTTTTACTTTCTTATTTTGAAGTCTCACTTTTCATTTTGTGTTGACGTTATCGGCTGGATTCACCAGTTTGAAGTAGAATGTACACGTCTAAATGAAGTCCCATTGGTTTAAGACAGAGTGATGAAAACATGCCATTTGAGAATTCATTCTTATCTCAGTTACTGTGAACCACTAAGATGAAAGGGCGTTTGAAACGAAGTAACACAGAGAACAAAACATGAATTTGACCATATGAATTGAAAGATCAATCATTTAAATTGCCCTCTTCTTTCTCGTGGAGTTGAATGATATCGTGGTAACCAATATGAAATAAAAAACAACCAATGATAATCCGTTAGAAAGAAAATAATATTCAATCCATGGGGTAATGATGACAGATCACGCTCCACAAGAAAGGTAAACATGAACTAAATTTGATTCTAGCTTCAAGAGACACCAGACATAACCTCGCTGTATTCTTTTACTTTAAAAAGGCTGAAAATCAAATCTTATTGAGGTGTACATGGACGTTAATGTTCCACCTTTACAATGACATCACATTAGAGTTAAGATTACGTCAGGTATAGTCGAAAGAATTGAATAATGCAGACGTTAAAAATATTAGTACCTGCCATTTTTACCTTGGCACTGATAACTAAGATACAAGGAAGATCAATCTTATGGTACCTTAGCAAGCACAAGTTAAAGGTGAGCAATTTTAGTATATACATTGTCTTGTGGCATCTAGGTTACTTTCACAGTTTATGGATTAAAATTTACCTTGACAATTTGCCTAAGGTGGAGCAATTTTTATTACTCAATAGATAGCCTGTCAAACTGAGACGTCTTTTACGATATAGTAGATTAAACCAATGTGTAGTAAAGTCTTGTGTTTTTAGTATCCGTTATCTATTTATTGCAAATATGATAAGTGTAGAAAGAGGAGGTATATGGCTTTGTCAGTTTTGATGAGGCCGAAATGCTAACATCAACTAAAACCCGTAGTCAAACAAAATTTGCTGTCTGTCCTCGGTCTTGGACAATCATTTTAGGCAATGGGAAGCTGTCCTACTGGTACATTGTTTATGACATGGCATGGCTTTGAGATATCAACCTCAACTGCTCAGACAAACAACACCACTGAAATGTCCCTGATGAGAAGTTTAATTCGTCTAAAAATCGACATTAATTGAACTGGTCTCCATCACTTCCTTTAAAGATTTCCGATTATTTCCTCGTCGGTCGAGAGCTCAATATAAACAATCTTTGTTCTCGAGCTTTTCGGTTTAATTCCACCTTAACAGCTTACTTTAAGCGTGGAAAACTTCTGAAAATAGAAACACTTTGATCACTCTTTGTGTATGCATTGGGAGAAATAAATGAACTGACGTTAATTAAGCATTGTCTACTAGGACGACCTAGCCTATGTAACGGAGAGACCAGTATCCCATAAAGATAGAGATATGAAAAATTAATATGTCAATAAACAGAGAAGGTGTATGTCAGTCTACTGCTAGCAATCTCTGTTTTTCTCATTGTCAACCTCTTGTAAATAGAAAATACGGGGATTATTCTACTTAATATGAGAAACATTCCTTTTAATTTGGGTTCTTATTAATGCGATTCTTTATAGAAAATATCATCGAGGAATTGCCATAGGCTCGAATTTTGTTTAAGCTTTTCAAAGAATTGGTGGATTTTGTTGGTTTTCCTTCTTGTAGTGTCAAGAAAATGAAGGTTTGATATCTTTATCATTTTCTACCAATATATAATCCAAATGGTACAAGAAGTGTAAAAAAGAAGTGAAAGATAGTAATAACTGTTTTTTATATTATGAAGGCAACTAAGATGATTCGAGAATATCAGAACAATGAGCAGCATCACCATGAAATTGTTACTGAGTTCTTCAAGATCACCAATCATATTTTCCCTCACTATTTTTGGTGATCTCTTTACCTCTAGGACAAGAAAGTCTTGTCTAAGTCTTTTTGGAATTAGCATGAACCGACGTAGAAACTTTGTATGTAAATGGTTCGTGCTACCTGTAGCTGTATTCCCCAGTTGACAGACTTTGATCTGAGGATTGCAAGTTCGAGCCCTGTCGTTTCCCACTTAGTACAGCTATTCTTGTAATGCTCAGACTCAGAATCTCAAACCATCACGGTACAAAGGTACAAATGTTGAGGTATTATATGTATCTGACACTGATGAAGGCTTTAGCCGAAACACAGAAAAATTAATGAATTTCCCCTTACCCACCGCTGGGTTCCGACTCGTAATACCAAGGACTTTGAATGTCCTTCACCAAATCCTTATGCCCTGATGGCACGAAGGTTTGAGTGTTGGCTTTTGATTATGAGGGTTGCCAGTTCGAACCCGGTGTGCTCCCACTTAGTGTAGCTATTGTGGTAATGGTCCACTCTTGACGAATATATGAAAAGCAGTGTGTCTGTTGAGATACTATGTATATGTATATGTACATGTGCATGTATATGTGTATGTATATGTATATGTTTTTGTAGGAATAAAAAGTCTATACTAGATTTGTC
>JANTCA010086328.1:0-14081 GCA_024741275.1 Chironex yamaguchii | reverse complement strand
AGTATAGTATGGTATGGTATGGTACGGTACAGTACAGTACAGTATAGTATAGGATAGGATAGGGTAGTATGGCATGGCATGGTATGGTATGGTATGGTATGGCATGGTATGGTATGGTATGGTACGTTATGGTACGGTATGGTATGGTATAGTGTAGTATAGTACAGTATACTATAGTATAGTATAGTGTATAATAGCAAAGTACAGTATAATGTAGTATAGTTTAAATTGGGATAACATATTGTAGTATTGTACAGTATAGTTTAGTGTAGTGGCGTAGTATAATGTTGTATAATAGAGCATATTGAAATGTATTCAATCAGTTGGTATGCTTTAATGCAGTATTCTTTCGTGCCGTTTGGCATAATAAGTATAGTGTAGTATTGTGCAGTATAGCATAGCATACCTGGTGTAATTTGCCATTGAATAAAGTTATGGTCGAATTCTTTGTTACAATGATTGTTAATTTTGGTGATTTTAAGTTCCTACGGTTAATGTTGTAATGTCTACTATTACTTACTATGGCAGACCAAAATGATTTACCCACAAGAAAGCGGATATTTGCAAATCTCCAGGTTCATTTGGTCAAACTGGCTAATTTAATCTTGGCGGCTTTTCAAGTTCTTAATTAATCTTAAAAAGTAGTCGCATAATCAAACGTTGTCGAGCTCGTTAGAATTCTTGTCGGTGTAGTTAAAAACAGGTTTCAGTATTCAGAAACTGTCAGAAGCAACGACATTGTTTTATTATAGATTAATGCCTTCCATATGACGTAGTATAACGGCAGGATCATGAATAAAGCTCCGCAAGAAATAAAATCTATTTATCAACATTATACTTATTTGCTCTTCCCACCTGTTGCAAGACTGCGCACTAAATTCTTTAAAATGTATCCAAATTTTATCTTTTGAGTCTTTTTTCTCTTCATTTACGATAAGAGCGAAGCATTAGTAAACATGTCTCCACGACGCATTGATGTAGCGTCAAAATAACTATTTCGAGTGGGTTGTTATTGTTCAAATGTCGTAGATTTGGTTTTGTATATTAATTTTGGTAGCATTCAGTGAGTCTTTTTTGTGGTCAAGACGTGTGTTTGCAGCTCTTTATGTGATTTTAAATCGCTCTGAGTTTGTCACTCAAAGATAAAATTTGTTGCATAAACCTCTCGTTTCGTCTAACAAACTTTGAACTATTTCGAGAGTGTTGCTAATGGCCAAACAGGTTAAGTGCTGTAGATTTGAGGTTTGCATTCCAATTTTGGTAGTATACAATCGCTTGTTTTCGTTTACCGTGGTCAAGACGTGCTTGAATCCCATTGTATGAGTTTGAAAATCTCTGCGGCAGTAACTCGATGATAAGTATTTACACACTTAGAGCTATAACGGATGAATGTATGCCTCGTTAATGCTGCAATCGGTATAATGTGGTACTCGTTTTGACCTCAAAAGTATTGTTACTCTTAACAGCTTCCTTCCCAAGGATACTATGTGACAGCGCCATTAATCTTGCTTACGCTATCGGCACTAACAGCATTACCTCCGCCTTGGGTTTATGTTTTTGTCTGTCTGTCTGTCTGTCTGTTTGCCTGCCTGTCTGTTCGCCTGTCTGTCCATCTGTCAATCTGTCCATCTGTCTGTCTGTCTGTCTGTCTGCCTGTCTGTTCCTTTGCAAGATATTAAAAACATTATGGATGGATTTTGACGAAATTTTAGTCCAAAGTGTCCAACTTTGGATTAGAAACAGATGATTAACTTTTGTGGATGAGCCGAATAAAATCCTGGATCCTGGGTAACTTTTTGGTAATCTTCATACTGCAAATTTTCATATTTGGCAATGATGTCTTCATAAAAGTGACTACCAAGGAAGTCAACACTGAGAAAACCTAAGTTATTTGAACAATAATACTGGCTAGGTGGCGGTTTGCGCTGTAGGGTATAGCTTTGGGTGTCTGCTTAGGGTCTACTGTTGCAGATCGTTTTCTTCAGCCAATGTTGAAGCACTTGCTTACACAATACAAAACTTGGAGTGTAGCTAAGTTGCTAAGATACTACCTATGGTTGCAGAAGCAACTGTTTATTGTCAGTTTAGTCTAAGGTCTCCTTGGAGTCAAATATTTGGGTCTTAAATTGTCAATATTGACTAGGGCTCTAGACAAGACATCAGATATCCGCCCAGAGAAACGTGCTCTCTGCTGATAGAGATCTTGGTAACGTAGCATCAACTTCTTTTGTATTTTCATGCAATCATCTGATAAGCACATCATCATCACAACTATTGCCGGAATTGTGCAAAAATCTTTCTCTAGGACGCTTCAGTCTAACCTTGAGATAGGATAAACATCATTACAATCTTCACATTTTTTCTACTCTATCAGCAAAGCAATTTTTGAGTTGGATATGTTTATGCAAAAAGGAGACAAACTCGTAGATATTGTATGTTATGTCTGGTAAACAGTAACTGCCCAGCAGCATAGTCAGATGAAATATCAATTTTAACTTTTATTTTTAACTTTTATTTTAAATTTTAACTTACCTTGATTAAGGTAAACAAAGCTAAATCATAACGCACTTTGTTGCGAAAGCTCTCGGCCAAAAGCAATTACAAAATCAGATCGTGGTATGTTGTTTGTAAATAGTTAATAGATCAAGGACCTGTGGCAGCTAGTTAAAGAAATCGTACAAAAATTCAATTTCTTTTAAAATATTTTACATAAATTTTCACATCATAAAGATAATAAAACTGGGAATATAAGAAGTCATATTTCAAACAATTATAGCGTTCTCGAACTTCTAACCTGCAAATCTAACCAACCAAGTTTCTTGGTAGGTAATAATTAATTGCATTTATTTCTGAAATTTAAAGTAAAATAGCACTCTTCCGAAAATAGATAAAACTGCATAAACATGATTGTATCCAAATGGCACGTCACCTTTGGGAACTTAACAGAACAAATATATATGTAATAAAAGAATTAAAATATCAAATATGGTGATACAAACTATGTTAGTAACATCAATGAGTTGAAACAAAAAGCCTTTCAAAGCTTTTCGAAGAGGTGAAACCAGCCATGTTGCTTATTGTAAAAAAGCTTTGGAGTAGACTGGAACTTAGTTCAGATTCTGATTGGCTGATATTGATTGGTTACATTTGTCATGCAAATGACGAGGTTGTGACTGCTTTATAATCCTTTGCTTATGACCTTATGTGTTGTCTAGTAATGAAATTTAATTTGTTACTTTTCTGAGAAACAAATCGTACGTCGAGAGCAGGGGCTGAACCCGAAACCTTCTGCTAACCATGCAGATGCTCTCAGAATTGACCTAAGGGACGTTGTTTCTCAGAGGTAAAGTTACGAAGTCTTGATGTGAGGTAATGACTTGATACCTGGGTCGCTACAAGGCTAAACAAGAATAAATTTTGTCTATATTTAAAGATAATGTGTCACTCGACATGTAATACTACAGTTATTGAAGGTGCTTTGGCAAATTAGAACATGACGAAGTATACGTTTGTGTTGTAACACAAAATTAATAATCACGAGTAGAATCAAAAATAGTTTTTCGTAAAGTGCTTCCTATCAGAGGAAATGTCATAGTTGGTATTTTATCATGCTAATATTTGACCGTGTAGTGGAATACATAAGGCTTAATGTTTAATTTCTAAATACTTTTCTAGAATATTATGTTTCATGATATTTTTGCAAAGACTTATGTGTCCTGACAATTGAAATATTCACTGCAGTATTGTACGCCCCTAAGGCGCTAATTATAGAGAGATCCGTCAAAATAGATGGTAAATTAGTTTAATGTCAAGAAAGCAGTTTAAAGCTGTTTAAGAGGATATGAACAATGAGAAAGTGTAAGGATTAATCCCTTTGGGGGTGCATAAGGAGGATAAAGTATGGTGACAATGATTAAAATGTTAAAAGGCATAGATTAGATAATTGACTCAATCATTTTAATGATAACAAATATTCATAAGTTATGGTTATTCAAAGAGTTTACTACTCAGTGAGTCTATAGTTGTAAATTAAGCTATACTAATTGTATTGCTAGTAATGTTTGCCACAATTATCACATTTTTGTCAAATTCATATTTAATAGTTAGAGAACATTAAGACAGAAGTTATTTTCATGATAATTATATTCAGAGAATGTAACATATGCGTAGTAGATATCTATTTCTCAGCAAATTAAATGCTGACACCAAACGCACTATAAAATATGCAAAGCTACTAATTGCCTCAAAAAAAGCCAAGAAACCTTTATAAACTGATAAAAGAAAATACAGCCACCTACTAGCACAAAATACCACAAGGACATATAGGCATACTCCAACTAGAGACTTACAGTCCACACAAGAAATAAAGTCATTACCTTGAAACTAGCTCACATAATGAATACAACTGCTAGAAAGACCAAACATCTCCAATAATTCTATCCAATTCAACCAAATCAAAAATATGATGCATTCGCAAATAGAAGCTGCACAGAATCTCAAATTAGTTTTAATGAATTTCCCCTTATCCACCGCTGTTTCTCAGGATTCTGATGAGTGAAAAAGAAATTTACGAAACAAGCTTGTAGTAGCAAAACTGGAGTTTTCGATTGGATTTCCGTCTGTTAAACTGTATAAAGCACTGCTTTTTTGGAATTATCACGAACTTAAACACCCACAACAACGATGCATAGTTTACGAAAGGCAACAACACACTTGATGTCAGTATGGAAAACTTTGATGGAGTAGAAATTGGCGAACTAGTTGGTCTTTACATCCTTCACGGCTTGTGTACGAAGTACGGGAAAGACAGTAGCTGTATTTAAGAACATTTCAGGACCAGCATCAGAACGAATATAAAAGACATAACACGGCATTTCAGAAATCATGCACTAATCATCACAATACAGAGAAATATAAAGTTAGTCAGCTACCTGGACGTGGCATTCAACATAACGGAACATACTACCCTTATTGAAAACGCAATGACCCACCACTATACATCAACACAGAGTCCAACCACCCACCTAGCATCACAAAACAACTTCCATATAACATAAGTCACCGAATCTCCAGTCTATCCTGCAATGAACCAGAATTTAAAGAAACTCAACCCATCTAGGAAAACGCCCTAAAATCCTGCGGATTCAATCACGCTCTCACATAAAGCTATCATGGCCCAACTACATGTACAGCAAAAACAGGAACATGAGCTGGTATAATCCCGGATATAAAACGTATCAAAACAAGCACTACCCATAAACCCATAGATTCCTTAGCATCTTCAATAAGAACAACTTGAAAGTTAGTTACAGCTGCACAGAAAACATGGCCTCCATCATCAACAAGCACAACAAGAATATCAACCGCCAAGCCATCGAAATTATTCAACTGCTGCAAAAAAGAAGACTGCTCTTTGCGATAACTGCCTCACCACCAAGATCAACTACAATGCTAACGTAACCACTAAAGAAGACACGATCGGGCAAAAATACATTGGAATGACTGAAGGAACATTTAACGAACGTTACACTGAACATGAACTGTCATTTAAGAACAGCAAGTTCTCTAATAGCACCGAACTTTCCAGATACGTCTGGCAACTTCAAGACAATAAATCAGGCTACGGAATCTAATGGTCAATTATTACCGCAGCTCAACCATAGGCAACATCTCTTAAGTGCCACCTCTGCGCATCGGAAAAGCTGCAAATCATCAAACAACAATAACCTACTAAACAAGCACTCGGAACTAATTTCAAAATGCAGACACGAAAATAAGTATTATCTAATGAACTATAGCACCCCCTTGACAATTTACACACCGCACAGGCAGAGGTTTCAAATTGTTTCACTAAATAAGTCAACTTATAAATTCATATTTTAGTTTAATGCTTTTTACATCCTCTAAACTTCAACATTTGTGTATTTTTGTGGCATTCCTCTTACCTAGACTAGCCGATTCCTATACCAGGGTTAAGGATACATGCATAAAGGTAACTATTTTAAGGTACTTGTTCTGTCGTTGAAGCAAGTCCGGAATATTTAAACTTACTGTGGTTAAAACCATATGTTTCTTTTTTCCTAAAGTATATTAGCCACAGCCCACAAATCTAATTAATAAAATCCTATTTTATGATATAAAAGATCATGTTTGAAAACATTTGCGTTGTTGTTGTAATAATGTTGCCATGTATTCGAGAGATGGAATGTTAGTTATTGTATCTGTTTGCTAATTAACAAGTGCAAATACAATTAGTATTTACAAGTACTAAAAAATGACATAATTTGTCTTGTGTTTTCTTAAACCTGTTAATTTGGACCAGTTTTGTGGCAATATCTTGTGGCAAAAAGTTTGCAAAAATAAAATAATGAATGGCTAAGAGCCAAGAGGTGATTATATCTCTCAAACGCACTAAAAGTTGGCCGATAATCGTAGAAAACTTGTATTTTGTCGAAGTTGATGTACTAGATGTTGCTTGATATATACTTTGATAGTGACATCAAAAATCTCACTTTAATACTATTTGATAAAAGAGTATTTTCACTCTTGTTGGACGTATCTCTCCTTGTATGCCTCTTACTGCTTCCTTCCTTTTGCCAGGCGTGGCCAGTTGGAGCCCAGTTTGCGGTCAAGGTCGCCTTGCCAACTTTTTTTTGGCCCTGCTCTTGAATTTTTTCCATTTTTTTGTAGTCTACTTTGTTACTTTTGATGTCCCAGGCACCGCGAAACAGGGCGGTAGGGGCTATAGCTCCCCACTTTTTCCAAAAATAATGTGTGAAAGAATTCGCTAATGATAGATTAGCATTTCCGGGACTCAAAGGCGGCATCTGCATTGAGCCCTAGTAATGTGCTGTAGGGATTACTTTTTTGTTATCATGACGTCAATAATAGAGTCAAAATAATAATAGGATCAATAATAGCCCCCAGTCGCCATTCTTTCTGGCTTCGCTCAATTTCTGCTCTACCCCCCACCCCACCCCTCTGACTAAAACTGACAACAGAAACTTTGACATTCTTCAATGTCAACAATTGACACATTACGTATCCAACATAATCCAGCACCCTTCTCGGCTTCTTAAATTGGAATTCCATTATGAAGTGTAAGATAAGGAAATGGGAAACCATACTTTCCTTGCAAATAAATTATGCTTAAAACAAGCAAAGACTTCTGTGAGCCTTAAAACACGACCAGCACATCTATGCTTCCTTGTTATAATGGTGCTGTTGAGTTCTTTAACTCCTGTCTGCTGCCAAATTCATGTGTTTCTCTTTTGGTCAAGCAACAATAATGCCAATTATGATGCAATCCATCAACATGTGATTTACTTATTAATCAAGATGGTGATAATATGTTCTTCAGATCAAGATTATGATAGTAATGATGCTCAATAAGCACAAACAAAAACAATGTTTGTGAAAACAAAACAAACATTTTCATTTTTAAAAATCAAAATCAGCATAGGTAATAATATTTACCTTATGACTATTTTATACCAAGTCTTTACGGAAGTTAAGATTAGATAACTTGGTATAAATATGAGAAATGATGATGACAATAATGTTGAAATTATAACGATAGTATTGATTGCATAAATTGATGTTTATAAAAAAATGAAGATAATGATTGTTATTATGATAACAGTAAGAATTACGACAAGCATTAAGCAATTCTAAATGATTATTATTACGATGACATAGATCTTCATAGAAATACGGACAATAAGTTTTAATATTTTAATATTAATTTAAAGACATTCAGTTTAGTGAAAACAAATGTAAAAATAATGTTAGTAATTATGATGTCATTGATGCTTATAAAACAAAATTACAATAATATCTATAACAATATTTCAGTATACGAACCAGTAAAATTAACCATGTCAAAAAGTCAATACTTTGGTTGCTATGTTGACGTTTATGAAAATGACAATTATTATAATGATGTTTGCTACGAGAATGGATAACATTAATGTTAATAGATAATACAACAGAAAAATTATTATCATCATCATTATTATCATTATTATTATTATTATTATTATTATTATTATTATTATTATTATTATTACTGAAATGCATAATATTAACGTGAATGTATATCTATATTTTCATATTAGATATAACTAACATTGTACAGTTTAGAGATAAACACATAAATATACAGACTGATGTCAACATTTTTGTTATATATAAAAGCACGAGCGGTTAGAAGTAATGAATCATTTCATATTGTGTATGTTACCAAAACATACATTTTATCAAAACCTACTAAAATTTATCAAAATATACTGATATCCTAAATTTCAATTTTAGTCCTGTTTATTACATATATTAGTCGAAAAGTGTACAAAAATATTGTCTTGTGAAGAGTGCAAAAGTGGCTAAATATAAGTCCTATTGGTGACTTTAATTCACCTCGGCTTCCTCTAAGTACAGCTTTTGAGGTAATGTTCAGATATATATGTATATTGTCGAGGTATAACATTTATCTGACACTGATGGAGGCTTAAGCCGAAACACAGAAAAAGTTAATTAATTTCCCCTCACCCACCTCTGGGTTTTATCCCGTGATACCAAGGACTTTGAAAGTCCTTCACGAAATCTTTTGTGCCGTGATAACCCGGAGGTTTGAGTGTTGGCTTTTGAGTCTGAGGGTTGCAAGTTCGAGCCCGGTCGGCTCCCACTTAGTGCAGCTATTGTGGTAATGCTCCACTCTTGATGAATATATTAAAAGCACTGTGTCTGTTGAAATACCTTCTCTCTCTTTCTCTCTCTCTCTCTCTCTCTCTCTCTACACACACACACACACACACACACACACACACACACATATATATATATATGTGACAATGGACGCTAATGAAGAAGAACTGATAAAAACTAATTATTGTTTTATATATATGTTTACTTTTATTAATGTCAAAATTGAACTTTTGATGCAATAGATTGATTGGCGGATGGATGGATTGATACGTAGACGGATACATATTTTGGTGGATAGGTAGATGGATAGATTGATAGATCTATATAGTATCATGGCTATCGCTTAATAAACAGATAGAATATTATACTTGATACTTTAGGTTAAACATATGTCTTGCGATGCACCATGCAAAAGTTAGTATACAATCATGTATTAACTTTTATCAAGGTGTTGTAAGATGTAGAATTTATAACACCTTATACAGGTTGTTGATTATTATAGTATGTTTTTAGATACTGACATAGACGAAGGTAGTATCAGATATATATCATTTTTTTGTAATACATCGCACCATACTGTAAAAGATCTTAATCTGCGTATATATTGCCACATTTGAACTCCAAATGCAATGCAGCATTGCATTCTTTAGTTATAACAAACTTGGTAGGGAGCATATAATAGCGATTGTACGCCCATACAGCATAGCATAGCAAAATTATGATGATAATGTATAATATACCAATATAGTCACTTAACAGGGCTATAAAGTATATCACTTGTCAACTGATATGAGGTTAGCATATCATATAACTAATATGACCAACTTCATACTCCTTATGATATATCCTTTTAAAGAATAGTTGTAGAATCTCACTTACCATATATGGTGGATCATAGTAATAACTGGCCAATCGGCGTTGTTGTCTTTGGGCCTGTAGCTCGTATGGCATCAAGTCATCAAAATCATCAAAAACGGTTCTTTTCTTTTTTTTTGAAAATAATGAATAAATCTCTCCCATTATGGCCTCTTTGCGAGAGGAACTTGAGCTTATTAATGTCCCCTCTCAATCACAGAGTGGCCATCTTAAGCATTTTTGTAATCAGTGACTTCGATATTCTAACGCTTAAACCATTTCCCACGCCGCTTAAAATTTTCTTATCGTCATAAAACGGACACCTTGTTCTCTGAAGTATACTTCATTCTAATCTATATCCATATCCAAACTTTACATCTTGTGGAGCTGAAAGCCTTGACAACAAAAGTAATTTCCATGAAATATCCACAGTTTACACCAATGCCAGTTCAGATAATGCAACATTCTTTAGCTTAAGACGAACTCTAAGTAAATATTTTCCAGGGCGAATGTGATCAAGCGATAGCCTGATCGAAAGAATATGGTGCTTTGCATCAGCTTATCCTGAGAGATCACTAAAAATTTTCTCGGTGTTTGACAAGTCTTGATTTACTCTTCAAGACTACTGATTTTCCGTTTAACTTTGGCATACCAATAGAAGAACTAGCGAAATAAAGTCTTTATCCAAGCTAAGCTCTTCCATAATCCTTTATAAGCAAAATAAGTTGAAATTGTATGTTTACTAGAATTTTAGTAGCAATATTTTTATAAACATTCCTTAAGTGAACAAGAGCTAAGCTAAGCAGCAATTCGAAAAACAATGTTTGTACTTTAAACTGAAGCTCGACGCTTAAATATCAATGTTTTTTACTACTGGCGTCTATTTCGTCGTGTGGTCTCCTCATCCAAGTTTTGTAACCTGTTACTAAGTCATGTGTGTGACTTGTACCACTATACACCAGTACATATTACTACAATTAACGATAAATATCACAATGGCTCTAAACATGGCCACATTATTATTTTTTGTCTTTATCAGTTAATTAAAAGACAAAATCCATTATTAAACCAGTTATTTTTGCAGTCGACACCAGACCTCCTGTGTCGTTAAAATTAGTCACAGATTGTCCGTGTTAAATCCTCGGTTTTAAGCTAGACAGGAAATTTGCCAGTAATCGGATTCGTAAGATGAGAAAACCAAACCTAAATTTAATTTCTCACCATGGAAAAATTCTAATTTTCATCGACACGTTTTTAGGGTTATTAAATTTATTTCTAAAGATTAGATATTGTCTTCCTTGACCAAATGTTCATCAGAATGAGTTTAATGTAAAACCACGAAAGTAATCAAGAGATATGTTATTGTGAACTGCACTTGTGAGTCACATATTCTTAGTTTATGTCATCATGATTAGGAAACGATGGTTCAGTCTAATGTAGAGATCAAGGTAAAGTTAGAATTTAATATTGTTAAAAGTAAAGACAGTTACGTCTACCAGTACAAAACTTTACTAACAAATTTTATCCACGAGAAACAGCGAAACCAAATCAAAACTAAACAGCCTATGACCTTGATGTTAATGTCCTTGTGATTTCAACGAACAAACACAAAGATGGGATATTTGGACATGCTGAGGCTCTGATCTAACATACTTGTTTCCTGAGCGTTATAAAAATAATAAAAATTCGCACTTTAAATTGTCCAATTTGGCTTGGAAAACTAGAAAACATTGATGTACACATGCTGCGCAAGTCATGAAATTGGCAGATGGAAGCTGCGATGGTTCAGTCCTTGTAATTATCATGCAGGGGTCTTGTTTATCTATAGAACATAGGTTCTGCGGCAACATTTTGTTCACCATAGGAAATAAGTCTTACTTAAAATTTCCAAGTTTCAGAATTTACGAAAAGAAATTCTCTTGCCATGATCTTGTTGAAAATATGTTTTACTCCTCATATTTCCGAGTAATGAAAAGGTTCAGACATTTTCCCATCCCTGTCTTAAAATGAAGGATGTTTAATCGGGCTGATGTTGTTTACAGATGAACGTATCCCAGTCTAGTATGTTGATGAAACAGTTGTTTACTTTATGACATGACTAGAATAGTTATGTCTAGAATAGACATGACTAGAACAGAATAGTTATCGAATAGAGATTAGTGTTTTTGCAGAAATACTTTATGGGTACCAGCTATTAATGATATGTTTTTGATGGACCTTTCTTATAGTAAATACATTCTTAAACAAATTGAAAAGTGTTGAAAGAAAAGTTGAAAATCACTTTAAAGACACATAGGGAAAAAATCTTATTATCTTTCTTCGTCTGACACTTCTCATAGCATAAACCTTTGGAAAGTGACAATAATTAGCAAAATTTCTAATCAGGAATCAGATACGATAAATCAGGAATCAGGAGAATAACAAAACTTTTCTCGTGTCTGCAAACTGACATGAGAAAAGAAGTCTGTTGATCTCAAATTGGTATCTAGCGAAAATTTTTCTTGCAAAATACTTAAGAAATTACTTGCTCCTATAGTTTCAACATATCCTTACAAGATACTACAGCTCTGATCCAGAGGATTAGAGAATGTTTCCTTGAAAAGAAAGTAAAGAGGTCGAATCACCCCAGTGAAAAATTCATTCGAGAGAGAAAGAAAATTTCGGTACACAAATCAGTAGCCTACTTGTTACGTAAGTTTGCTACGGAAGGGGGTAGAGTGCAACCTCCCCCCACACCTCGAAAATCTAATCGAAAATGAAAGCAATATATCAGGAAAGTTCTAGAATAATTACAGATGAATTTGATAATGCTATCTAAGCGAGTCAATAAATTTAGTAAATAGTTCTCATGTTATAGAGAAGACCACCGAGTAATAATAAAATGAGCATTGTCTGTAAATTATAGCTCCTTTTTTGTGCCCTAATAAAAGTGCTCCTGTTTCATGCCACTAGAGATGCTGAATTCAGTTTTAACAATACAATGTATCGACAAAAGGACCGGGTGACAATAGGTAGCCCCTTGGGTCCAGCATTGGCAAATATTTTTGTCGGCTTTTACGAGGAGCGTATTCTAAAAGAAAACAACCAGAAGATGTGCGTTCATTTTCGCTACATTGCTGACACTTTTGCCATCTTTAAAACAGAGCTGGAATGCGGCAGGTTTTTCCAAAAACTTAACCAGTTACATCCAGCTCTCAAATCTGCGGTTGAAAAGAAACAAGATAGTTTATTACCTTTTCTTGATGTTTTGGTGGAAAACAAACGAGACTGATTTGTTAAGAACAGTTTACCGAAAAGCTACTTTTACTAATCAGTACATTCGTTGGGATTCTTTTTGTCCAAAAAAGAGGAAAATCAACCTCATCAAAACACTTGCCCATAGAGCACTTCGTATCTGTTCAAAATCTAAATGAAATTTGAAAGTAGGGAAAATAATATCTATTCTCCTTGAAAGCGGGTATCGAGAGGATGTTGTTTCTAGAATTCTTTGAGGAAAAATCACTGATTTTGCAACCGAAAAATCTTTTGAGCCTAAAAAATGTCCTGTATACTTAAAACGTCCCTGGCTAGGCAATGTTTCTATCCGCATAGAAACACAGATTAAAAAAGCTGTAGTTAAGTGTTATGTGTTTTCGAACGAAGACAAGCATAGCACTGTTGTGTGAGCACTTCGTAAAGGTTGGATTAACTTTGAAAATGAATACCCCAATTGGAAAAATTTGTCTGTTTTTAAGTATTTGATAAATGTATTTATCAGAAGATTAAGCAACAAGGGACTAAGACAATCACCTTGCAATATTCTTCTACCAACATGGAAAAATTCAGTTTTAAAGTTACTGCATGGTAATGAAGTGTAAAATTGATCATAATGATTAATTACCATGGATTTCACAAATTCTGGGATATTATGATATTTCAAAATAACAGGCATCAAATTGTGATCAACCTCACCAAAGGCATTTTTCAAATCTTAAAGAGTGACATAAACACACCGTTGCTTTGATTTGGTTTTATTCAGCACATAAGATAAGTAAGTAGTATGTTCAAAAGTACCAGGAATACCCTTTATAAAACATTTTTTGAATGGATGTTTCAATAAAATTATTCTGATACAAATAGGAATACAACTTATTTTTGAGGACAGATGTAAAATTTTTCAGCGGTATTGTTTCAAGGGTAATTGGACGGAAATTTGACTGGTAAATCATAGGGAACCTTTCTTATGCACTAAAACAGTAACAGCATGTTTCCAGGCTGTGGTTATATGCTGTGCTATCCAAACCTGTTTAATAATTTCTGTGATATAGGACCGAAGATACGGAGATATTTTAAATAAAATTACTGAAATTTGATCGAGAGGGCAAGGACTTGCAGATGATTTCATTGATCTAACTGATTTTGTTACTTGCTGATAGGTTGGTGGTGAATCATCAAATGAAAGTTTAGGGGATCAAAGCTGTGTTGCCTACGCTGACTACCTGTTTCACTAAGCAAATTTAAATGTACAAGACTGACAAAAATTG